>JAJIBD010012106.1:0-29721 GCA_021461705.1 Cryptotis parvus
GGGAGGGGGAGGAAGAGCTAGCAATGTTAGAAATACATTTGGGGGCGAAGGGATAGTCCGATAGGCTGGAGCAATAGGGCATTTGCCTTGCATGTGGCTGACCCCGGTTAGATACCCAGCATCCCATATGGTCCCCAACGCAGTGCCAGGAGTAATTCCTGAGCACAGAGCCAGGAGTAAACTCTGAGCATCACTGGGTGTGACCCAAAAAAAAAAAAATACATTTGGGGGCCAGAGTGACATTACAGAGGGTAGAGCACTTGCCTTGCATGTGTCCAACCCAGGTTTCATCCCCAGCAACCTATGTGGTCCCCTGAGCACTGCCAGAAATAATTTCTGAGTGCAGGGCCAGGAGCAACCCCTGAGCATCACGGTATGACCCAAAGAAAAGAAAAAACAAAAAAAGTTTTGTCTGACAGTATTTAAAATGAATGTCTGTGAGTACGGCTCATCATTTTTAGAAAAACAGAAGCTGGTGACTGTCTTCAGACTCCAAAAAGTATTCATTTGAGCCACTTGAAACAGCAACATATCTTGCACAGGCTCCCAGGGAAGAACCAGTGACCTGCAGGGTTCTCCCTACAATAGTCGTGCAGCTGACTCAACTGTCACCTCCAGAGTCAGACCAAGCCGTTCGGCGCCCACCCTTCTGGGCAGGGTCTGAGAGGCCCCCTGAACACACAGGCAAGCCTCCTCCTCTCCCCCGTTTCCCTCCAGCCCTCGGCCAACTCCCCGTTTCCAAGGAAACGTGAGGATCCCAGAGGCTGCCACGGGAAGGGGTGCACGGGCCGTGTCCAAGAGCCCCAGGGCTAACCTCCACACCCACCTTCTCTGCGGAGGCCCCGGCCGGGGGGCAGGTGCAGAGCAGGGAGACCCCCCGCAGGCCGGCGGGCGGGGGCGGAGTCGGATGGTCCGCCCCCCCGCCCGCCGCGCACACGCGCCCTCGCCCCGTGATGAATGGGGCCGCGCGCGCTCCCGGGGCGCACTCGGCGCCGAGGCTCCCGCGGGGACGGGGCAGCGGAGAGCGAGGGCGCGCCGTGGGCTACCTCAGAGCCGATCATGTAGAACTCGCCGTCGTCCTCCAACTGGAACTTGACGGGCTTCTGCCCGAAGGTCTTGCTCAACGCCATCATCATCATTGTGGCGGCGGAGGCGGGCGGCCGGGGCCGGGCGTCGAGAGATCGGGTGGACTGAGGCGGGGCCGGGCCGCGCCAGGCCGAGAGGGACCAAGGCCAAGAAACGAAAGGCGAGGCGGGCCGGACTGGGTCTCGCGCTGCCGCCGGGATCCTCCGCCACCGCCGCCGCCGACTAGGCCGCCCTCGGTGCGCATGCGCGGGCGTTGACGCTAACGGGCGCGCCACCGCCGCTGCCCAAACAAAAGACTGAGCGCGCCGCCGGGGGCCCCTTAAAGGAGCCACGACCACATTGCTCTTGCGGACTCCTCCCAAGTCCAAGTAGAGGCATCCTGCGTCTGAGGGAAACTTCTCAGGGACTGAAATAGCAACCGAGGGCCTGATTCAGCCACTCGCTTGCCCAGTCTCATAGCTGAGACTGGAACTCAGCCCAGTGTAAGAGGAACGAAGTGTGGGAGGACAGGAGGCCAGAGCTACCCGTGCCTCAGTTTCCCCCAAGCGGAAAAATGCAACTCAACTGAGTAGATAAAAGAGCCCTTAACGTGGCCCCAGAGGGAACGCAACTGGCTGAAGTGTATATTTTGCGTTTAGGCGCACTCAGAGTACTGCAGGGAGCGAATCCTGGTGTCCAGGACACCACTGGATTTTGCCCCCAAAATAAGAAATAAAAAGAAAGATAGGGCGGGAGGGAGGGAGGGAGGGAGGGAGGAGGAAGGAAGGAAGAAAAAGGAAGGAAGGAAGGAAGGAGGAAGGAAGGAGGGAGGGAGGAGGGAGGGAGGGAGGGGGAGGAAGGAAGGAAGGAAGCAAGGAAGGAAGGAAGGAAGGAATGAATTTTGCAAGTAATCTCTGAGCAAGCACAGGAGAAATTGAAAGAGAAGAATCCAGGCAGTCCAGGGGAACAGATATTCTTGCTCCAGGTGCACTGGCATGAGGACGCTGGGGGCTGGCAGGATGCCACCTCCCAGGTGCTGCCTGGCTTGCCTGGTGCATCAGTTGAGAGCTGGAGGGAGGAGCCTTCTCTGATCCTTTCCCTTAGCTTTAGCTCTGGCCTCACAACCCCAAGGGATGTCGAGCTGGGCCAGCCAACCCCTGCCCTGAGGGGCTTACTGTCCTGAACTGTCCGGGAAAGCATCCAATAATCCCCTGCCTCCCTGCAGCCAGCTGCCTGTGTTCAGTTAGGAGGGCTGGCCATGCAAACCAAGTGGGTAAGAGCATTTTAGAGACTTCCACCTTTCAGGACGGTGTGGGGCAGGGCAAGATCAGACCAAGTGACAGGGCTTAGTGGTGGATGGCCCGGGGCATGTGGGAGGCTGAGAATGAGACACCTGGTTACGCAGAGGAATGGAGCGAGAAGGGTCCTAAACACTGAGCCCAGCCCCAGGCAGCAGAGGCCAAGGTGGGGTGAAGGTTCCGTTGCACACCACAGAACTGAGTAGTCCCAAGGTGGCCCTTCAGCCTCCCTGCCCCAGCTTCCCCCTCCAGACCTTGCAATCACAGAGACTCAAGGCAGACAAGTAAAAACGATAGTGTTTAATGACAATCCTCAGTAAAAAAAAAGGGGGGGCTTTGTACATGCTGTACAGTACACACATTTACATGGCTTTGGAGGGTCCCAGTGCTGGGCTGAGTGTGAGGATTTGACCCATGATAGGACTGAGGTATGTTGGAGCCTCCAGGGCCCAGGGTCTCTGGCAGAAAGCAGCTGACTAAATTCTGGTGAAAATCCGGGGACCGGATCTCTCCAGCATCACCAGCTGGAAAACAGCCAATGCCTACCCAAAGCTGACTTCTCAGGAAAGGACAGAAGTCCCTGAGACCCCAGGACCCCTGCACCGGCCTCTTGTGTCACCTGGCAGAGGGAATGAGCGAAGGCGCCAGCTCCCGCCCTACCCTGCCCTGCCGAGGTCCTACCCTGAGACACAGGGACGGAGACCAAAGGGCAACTGGTTCTCTCTGTGACCTACACAGAGGGGCAGAGCCCACCCAGGACCACCTTCACTCGTGATTCAAGACAAAGCCTTGCCAATGTGAGGCAGTTGCCAGCAGGTGACCACGACCGGCATGGTGCTCCCTGCAGTTGTCATGGTGGCAGGACCTTACCCCACCGCTCCCTGAGGAGATATGGCCCCCACCCCTGCCCTTGGGCCCACAGCCACAGAGATGGCCACAAGCAGACAGCTGACATCTACGGTGTGGCACTTGTCAGGCCAGGGACCCCAAGAGCTGCCAAGCCGTGCTTAGCGGAAAGTGTTGGCAGGTTCAGTACGAAGAAGTCGGGGGCCCACGAGGCGGGAAAGCCCTCCAGGGCCTTCACCTTCACAGGGTCGAACTTCCAGTAGAGGCGGCCACGCAGAAAATAGGCATAGCCTGAGGAGAGAGAGGGCCAGGCTGTGAGCAGGTGGACACAGGACCCACGCCCATTGGGCTGTGCCCAGGAACAGACTTGGCTTGCGGGAAAAGCTTGAGACCCGGAAGATCCAGGTCAGCCCTTCCAGAGCCTCCGTTCCCTTAGAGATCACTTTCCACGGCCGAGAGCTGCTCTGGGCCCCACCCCCTTGCGGGTGCTGGGACCAAGAGGCCCAGTCGCTGCCCAGAGGGAACCCATCCCCACTCCCACCACTTCCCTCTGAGGACTTCTCAGGCCCTGCGGTCCTGCACATGTCAGGGGACAAACGACCTGCCGTAGGGCAGGTCACCACGAGACTACACTGTAAGTGGGTCAGTGGCCGAAGCACAGGACGAAAGGGGGCAGGGGGCATCCTCCTCCCTTCTCCAAGCCCTCCAGTTTGGGGGACACTACCTGAGCAAGAGTCTTGGCTCTCTGCAGCTCACCTAGGAGAAACCCAGTTTCTAGCAGGTGGTGACCTGGAAACTGTGTTAGACACAGTAGGACCACGAGGCCTGGTGCCCAGGGTGCTGTCGGCCTCAGCTGGGCTGTGCCAATTTTACCACCATTGAACAAAGGCCTTACTGGCCCTTGGCCTCCTCATCTGTAGACAGGACTGTAGCATAGAGGGAAAGGATTGTGCTGAGAACCAAGGGCACTGCAGCCTCGGGACCCCACGCACCGTCAGCATCCTGGAAGGCAGCGTCTATCTCTGTGGGCACCCCTCGCCAGTCGGTGGCCCGCGGCACAGGGCTGTCCCACGGCGGGTGGTGGGGTGGGAGCGCCAATATTCCCACCACGGAAGAAGTAGATCTTGTTCTTCTCAGGGCCCCAGACCAAGGCAGCATGGACTGGAGACCCTGGGAGGCCCAGCTCAGAAAGTGGAGCAGGGCCTAGGACTGGTTTCTCGCCATCATACACCCAGTACTGGGCACCTGAGGAAGAGAAAGGGACCATGGAGCTGCCTGCCAGTCACACCCCTGCTCCACCCTGCTCCCACTCTTCCCAGCCTCTGTTTGCTCTTCTATAAAAGATCAGGGCAAGGCCAAGGAGATAAGGGGCTGGAGCACACGTTTTGATTGCAGGAGGCCTAGGTTTGATTCCCTAGCTCTACATGGTCCCCAGAGCACCAAGCCAGAAATGATACCCCACTCTCCCAAGTACCAAGCCAAGAGTAGCCCCTGAGCACCTCAGGGTGTGACTACAAAAGTCAGGACAGGGGATACAGATCATGTTGTTACACATACACAGGGTCCTGGGTTTGCTCCTCAGCAACACACACACATACACACTCACACACACACACACACACACACACACACACACACACTACAGATACATTGGCTTTATAAAAAAAGACAGAGCAGTCAAGTCAGTTGTGTGCACCCCTTCCAGGGGTGCAGATTTTGAGAGGAGGGAGACCATGGGGAAGGGTATTCTAAGCAGAGTGGTCACCTGAGTTCCTGTTTTTTCCTCAGTCTTGGGCTGTCCAGGGCAAGGGCCTGCTGACCGCGCCCCACCCCCCGGCTCTGTCCCAGCTGCAACAGACCCTGGAAAGACCTTTTGACCTTCCTGCCACCTAGAATGTTCCAGGCTTTGGTCTCTGTCACGTGAAGTTGACTTCATGTCTCTGTGCCCTAGTGGCGTCCTCTCTCTCAACTGGGGATAAACCCATAGCTGTCCTGCGGGGGTGGCTTTGAGGGCTGACAGTACCTACATGCAATCCCCTTCTCCTTTTTGTACTTTTTTGGGCCACAACCAGTGATGCTTAGGAATTACTCCTGTGTTCTCAGGAATCACTCCCAGCAGTGTTCAGGGGACCATATGGGATGCTGGGAATCAAACCTGGATTGTCTGCCTACAAGGCAAGCGTACAATACCCACACTATACTATCTTTCCGGCCCTTACTCTCTCTCTTACACTCTCCTCTCAAGCCACCGCCTTCAGGCACCTCCCAGTGGCGCCGAGGAGTGAGCCTGCCTGTCTGTCCTCCACTCACTAGGGTAAGATCATATCCATTGTTCTGTCTCTACCCTTCTTCCTGACTCCAAGGAATGGGATCTCCCAAGTGGGCCATCCAAACCCCCATTCACCTTGGAAGAACCAGATGTGGCCCTGGGCATCCTCAAAGGCAGCATCCACAGAGCTGGGCAGTCCCTGCCAATGGCGAGAGGCAGTGCAGGGTAGCCAGGCTGTAGCTGGCCCCCTGCGCCAGCCGCCACACGAAACCCCGCCTTGAAGAAGAAAAGCTCGCCACGGATGGTGGAGACCGCGCCAAATGAGACCTCACAGGCATCTGGCAGGACCTCCGGCTGGGGTCAGAGGGAAGAGGTCATATTGGAGCCACCCAGGCAGCAGGACAGAGTGAGCTATGGCAGGGCCATGCCTCCAGGGTCTCACCTCCAGAGGTGCAATCTCATTGGTGTCCTCTCCAGCCTGGGTGGCCTGGGCCGGGGTCTGGAGGCGGGGGTCCCGGCTTGCGCCGGCCATACAAGTGCTGGATGCCCCTGCGTCGCTCGGGCTGAGGCTCAGCGGGTAGCGGAAGGTGTAGAAAGGGACATGAGGGCCTTAGCAGCTGCCGTTGTGTGCTGCAGGCCCAGCATGTGGCCAAACTCATGGGCTGCCACCTGCAGAAGGTCTGTGCCTGCAAAAGGGAGACTCTGAGCCAATCCTGGCCCTCCTGCCACAAGACCCCCGAACTCTAGATGGCTGCGCAGGCACCTTGCTTGCCAAGTCCCCATTCTCTTGATCGGCCTTTTGCCCCTTCTAGAAATGGGTCCCCAGCCCGTACCCTGGTTGTCCCCAATAGTCCAGGTCTCATCATAGTCGTGGACATCCCCCTCGCGGTGTGTCTTGGGAAAGAAGGCGTGGGCCAGGACCCCCCCGGGCCCATCAAATGGCAGGTTGTCCCCGTGTGAGTACCTGCAGGTGGGGGAGGGCAGAGTCAGCAGCTGCTGACAGCTGGGCTTGTTCGGGGGATGGGGGTTCCAGGCCACCAGGTCACCTGGTAAAGTCGATCATGATGTCAGCATGGCCCTCCTGCACCTCTGTGGAAGGTGAGCGGCGCCACATCACTCCACACCTGCAGGGCCTCTGCCATAGTCTGCCGCACCTGCTCCCCGCACCAGTTGCCATGGGGAACCGGAGGATCCCTGTGAAGGGGAGAGGGAGAGGAGGAGGGGCCTGGGCTTGGCTCCAAGGCAGGCTCAGCCCCCTGATGGCTACTTGAGCCCGGAATTGCCCCTGGGTGCTCAGTGCAGGTGTATCTGCGCAGAGCACAGGTCAAGGCTGATCTGGGCCTCCAGACACAGCGATCCCAGCTCCCTGCCATCTGCAGATGTCTTTTTATGGGGGGCTGAGGAGGTGGTCTTCAGGGAACTAAGAAATCTGCATTCAGTGCAAGACAACAGATGACGCTCTTCACCCACCTTCTACACCTGACTGGAATGCTCCCTGGGGTGACCTTGGTCCCTCACTTGACCCCCCATTCCCCCGACAACTGAGGCCACAGCCCTTAGTGCCCCTAGGTGTGTCCCTTTACAACTTCCACCTCACCTTCAGGGACTTGAGATCACCTGAGCTATGACCTGTCTCCTGTACCCAGGGAGGGGACAGGTGATCCAAGCAAGGTGTGGCTAACACCTTGTGGCTAACAGGTGATCCAAGGTGTGGCTAACAGGTGATCCAAGGTGTGGCTAATGCTGAGCTTGCTGCAAGAAGAGCCACTGGGATCATTCACTAGAATGGGGGTGGGGGATAGTCCTTAGTAGGTCCCTGTGGAGGGCCTAAAAGCGGGAGCCAGCATGTCCAGGTTTGTGCCAAGACGCTCCAAGACACTCAGGCAGACTGAGGAACTGTCCCTTAGAGGGAGGGAGCAGTGTGTGGGGAGGCACAGTCTGTATGTCTAAGGGGGTGTCCAGGGAGATCATTCTATGTATGGTTTCCCCGAAGTTGGTCCTCCCAGAGACCTCGCCCAGCGTGTGTGTGGCTCCAGGCAGCGCCTTCTGAACCCCAGGTGGGAGGCCTATAGAGAGCCCCCCCAGTTAGCCCCTACCTGTAGGTTAGATCCGTCTTCTCCAGCCCCCAGACAGCACGAAACGTTTCTGTCGATTCCGGGCACTCAATCCATCAGGTGGGTCAGGCACCCCACAGCGAGGAGGTCTCAGGCCTCGGGCAGGCTGGGGAGCATCCGGAGCGGGGGGCACTGGTGCCAGGCTGCTGGACCACGCTTTATGCCAGAGCTGAGGCCCCCTCCTCACTACATGGCGGCGGGCGAGCTTCCTGCACGGGAGGAAAAGGCCGAGCCTGGTCAGGGAACTGATCTCTGGATGTCTGGGAATGAGGCACCCAGCCGCCTCCACCCGTCCTCGGAGCTGCCTGTCTCATGCTCTGGCCATTCAGGACAGCAAGGTTTGATGGGTGGGGGGCAGGTCTGACTGCATGCGGACCCCTCCCTGCTCCCCTGTCACCCCTGTCCTAGACCTCTCAACCTCCCTTTCCTCAGGGGCTAGCTTCCCTACATACTGGCCTTGGTTTGCTTACCCTCCACCAGAAACAAACCCTCTCCAGACACTGCCCTGTGGGCCTGGGCAGGAGCCAGAGGAAGTGTGAAAAGCACAGAACATGGAGTGGCTGAGGTCACCACAGTCAAGCACAAAGTCTGATTTCTGGGAGCAGCTGTTCTCATGCGCAGCAGAGTGGGACCCAGCGGGGAACTAGAGACACTCTTCTTTTCTTCTCCAGGTGTCAGGGACGGCACAGACAGATGTGCCACTGCACCCTGCGCTGCTACCCTCAGAGGTGATTCTGCCACTTCCCCCACCCCCACTTCTGCAAGACCCAAAGCCAGAGGTCATGGCCCTTGAACCAGAAAAGGGGAAGCTCCAGGCCATAGGGGGACTCATTCATGCAGCAAGGGGGCTGTGGGAGGACTCACGCCCTAGGTCGGCAGGAAGACCCAGGCTGTGCCAAGCCAGAGCACTGTGGGGTGTGGACCTGCTTCAACCCAGCACTGGGTAGTCTGAGTGGCGGCGCTGCAGCCTCCCTGCAGCCATATTCCGGCGGGGAGCCAAACCACACAAGCCCTACCCTCATCCTCTGGCAGCCCTCCCGGCCCTCCCTGCAGGCTGCCAATTCCAGAGCCACCAGAGAAACTGGAGGGGACAGGTGAGAAACTCATCACCCCCAAACTGCCCGGCCTCCATCCCAGCCAGGAAGGGGGTTTCTGCAAACCCGGAACTTCTGGGAGACTATGGAGCTTCTGAAGGTCAGATCTCCCCCATTCCAGAGCTCATGTGTGGAGTGGTGGTGGACCCAGTGGCGCACCACCATGCTGGCCTGTGGCTTCTAGGGGACCCCAGTTCACCAGTTAGTAAGTCCTGTTTGTGGCCCTGCAACCATGTCTGGGCGGTGACCCTGCCTCCACTCCACAGACAGGCCCTGGACCCAGCCAGTGGGGCCTCTCACACTGCAGCTGTCTGGGATGAGAAACGGAGCCTGGAGCCTTGCAATCTCCTCTGCTTGACCAAGTAGCAAGGGTGCCCACTCCTGCTAGCTCTGTGCTGCATTTCGGGCAAGAGCTCCCTTCCCTGGAGGGCTGTAGGCCGGCCCTCACCTGGATGATCAGAGAGGAGGAACAGGAAATTAACCGGCACCTGCTGCTTCCCAGACACTGCCCAGGCGGCCTCCCTGACCACCCTCAGAAGGTGAGGTGTCCCATGGGCAAGGTCTCACTTTGAGGCCGTGCCCTGCCCCCGAGACCTGGGTCACCAGCCACAATTTCTGGGTCCCTCCCGACTCAGAGTGAGATTCCTTCTCTGTCTGCCAAGGTCCTCCCTGGGCAAGGTAGGTTTGCACAGTCCTCGTGAAGCCCACACAGCCCAAACCCAGCCTGCTTGTTCTGACTGTGCCTGTGCCCTCCAACCTCTGGGCCCGGAGGAGGTGGGGAACGGACACCTCCTCCCACCCCCATTGTTCCTCTCCTTCCCGCCAAGACGCTGCCAAGTTTCAAGTTTACAACCAGGCTTCTGCACCGGTTCCCCCAGAGCAGCAGAAAGAGCCCTAATCTATGATTCAGAAGACCCATTCTGGGCCAAGAGAGCCCGGATCCTGTGCAACTCTCTGAGTCACTAGTCTCTCTCTGCCCCTTTTTCCCTCCCGCCCCCTTCTTTCTCTGTTTTGGAGCCCACCTGGCTGTACTCAGGGCTTACTCCTGGCTCGGAGGACTATATGTGGTGCTGGTGATCAAACCCTGGTTGGCCGTGTGCGGGGGAAAAATGCCATCCCCACAGTGCGACTGCTCTGGTTCTGACACTGCTGTATCCTCAACAGGCATCTGTCACATGGGGCTGGTGCCCATGCACCATTTGAGTCCCATGAGCTGCTTCTGAAGTGCACCCACAGCCTCTGGCAGCCCCCTTTTCTCCAACCTCACTCTGCGTCCCAGAAACCCGTCCCTTCCAACCTGGGTCTCTGTTCTCACCAGCCTGCTCTAGTTCCTGCCTCTGCCCAGCTAGCTTCCAGCTCCCCTCAATCTGCAGACTTTACGTGTCAATAAGAGCCAGTCACCCCCTAGGAGGGTGCTTGCTAGTCCAGGGATAAAGAGTGAGGAGTTCTGCTGGTCTCCCCCAAAGGTCACAGCCTCTGGTTCCCTGGCCAGGTCTTTTTATTTATTTATTTATTTATTTTTTGCTCTTTTGGGTCACACCCGGCAATGCTCAGGGGTTTCTCCTGGCTCTGCACTCAGGAATTACTCCTGGTGGTGCTCGGGGACCATATGGGATGCCGGGGATTGAACCGGGCTGGCATGGGCCGACCGTGCAAGGCAAACGCCCTACCTGCTGGGCTATCGTTTCCCTGGCCAGGTCTTGTTCTGAGCAAGAGGAAGTAGAACTGAGGCTTCCAGCCAGTGGGATATATGCCCCTGGCCTCTGACTCCCCATTCCTGGAATGACATGCCCCCTGCCAGGTGTGCTCCCGAGTTAATCTTCCTCCATCATTTCTCCCCAGGCCCAGATGCCTTGGCAGCAGGGCTGGCATAGACAGCCAGTGGGTCCCTAAGCTGTGGTGCTGGTCCTCTCCTGGCCGCTCTGCTCTAGCACAGGACAGCGGCAGGAACAGAACACACCTGGTCTCATCGACACCTTGTGGCAAGTCGGGGTCGGGAAGAGTTCAGTGAGCAGGCAGCACCCCATCTCCCAGAGGAAGGAACAGAGTCCAGAGAGATCAAGGACTTTTCCCGGCATCATATGGCAAGTCTGGGTGCAGCCCCGAGCCTCAGACCCTCCCAGCCAGCACTTGGGCTTGGCCGAGGTCCCAACCCGCATTCCGGGAGGGAGGCGTTACTCCCTCCATGTACTTACCCCTGCTCCTTGGCCAACAGCCTCCCATGGCCCGCCCTGTGAAGGCTGCCAAGCTACTTTTGCCCCACCCCACCTTTCCCTGGCAGGCACCAAACCACAACCTCAGGCAACATCAACATCGAGGAATTTCTCCATCTCCCCAGGTTAGCCCCTGGGTCAACTTCCCTTTCAGAAAATCAGAAGCATCCAGTGGAGGGACCTGAGGGAGGATCCAGGGCTTGGATGCTGTTGCTGGCAGCGTCCATCCCTGGGGCTCAGTTTGCCCTGGGGGACTAACTCACCCATACCCAGCCTTCGGCAGCGTGTGGCAGAAGGTGAGCTGAGCAGCGGGCATTTGAGAGCCAGGGCAGCAGCAGCACTTACGATCCTGAGGCTCAGAGAGGTCAAGCACCCTGGCTGCATCACACAGCCAGCTGGCAGTCATGTCCATCTTCTCCCCCAAACAGTGGGCTCACACCTCGCCCCCCCCCCCAACCTTCCCCTGCTGCGGAATCTCCAGTACTGTTCCACTGGGCTTCGGGGCTTTCATCAGCCCCAAAGCTGCAAACTGGGATGGGATGGATAAATATTTACAGAGCTTCCTGGCCCTGCCGGACGGCAGCCTGGGGATAAACACGTCGGAGGTGACCCCAAATGCTCCCTGCATTTCTGCAGAGTGGCAGCTCAGCCCGGAGTGACTGCCCCTGCATGCAAGTCCCAGTGGCAGCAGCGGTGACGGAGAGCCCCGGGTCCCTCTCCTGTGAACCTTGGTGCCCAGTGGGTACTCACTGTTTACCCAGTCCTGACAAAACCATGAGGCCAGCGCTGAGGCCCAGGAGGGCTCCCCTTAGGGACCCATGGTTCAAAGCCAGATTCCCCAATTCCTAGACCTGGAGATTCAGCTGTTGCCCAAGAGATTCCTGGCTCAGACCCAAGGTATAGGAGCTGGGAGGGTGTGGACAGAAGGTCCCCCGTCTGTCGGACGCCCCCACCCCACCCCACCCCATCCTATCCCTGGTTGGTCCTATCCAGATGGCCTTTGCAGACCTCTTGCAGACCAGGGACGGCTGCCCCTTCTCAGGGCTTCCCTCCCTGCCAAGCTGGCTGGGTGCCTCAGCCCCGTCCCCCTTGGGCCTGCCGTTGCCAGGCTGTGACCCCAGCCAGGCCATACTAGTCACAGGACCCTGGAAGCCCAGCTCAGAGGTGAAGTCTCCAGCCCTGTGACGGCCGCCTGTGCTTTCCGCAGCCTCCTATCACACTTTCCTCTCCCCCTCCCCGTCCCCACCCCCTTCCCCGTGTCTGCGCCAGAGCTGCTCCCACACTCACGCTGAACACTGCCTCCAAGGGTCCCAGTGTGCCAGGTGGCAGGTGCCCCAGTGGGGGCCCCTTCTCCAGACCCCATTCCCCAGGGCAGCTGCTGCCCTCCCCAGCTCATCTTTAATCCTCCAACGCACTGCACACCTGGAGGTGTGCTGGATTAGCCACACACCTGGAGGCTGACACCAGGCAGAGACCTGCTGGGCTTTGTCCGTGCGATGAATAGGGGCCCCTAGCCACTCCCTCTGCTGCCTCTTTGAGCACACGCCCTAGTAACGGCGGCTGGAACACCGCAGGAGCAGGTCCCCAGCTGGGAGCGTGCGTGCATCTAGCCCCGGGAACTCCATCCAACTCTCCGAGCCATCCCGGCGCCGGCCCTGCTTGCACACCTCCAGGGCCGAGCAGCTCACTATCACGCCCCGAGGGAACCCAGAAAGCGCTTCGGGGAACGGGGTCGTTGCAGACTACCCCGTGGGTCCAGTTCGGCCAGTGGGCCCAGCCCGAGTGCCCGACGCCCCCTCGGCGAGGAGCGGCCGGCCGGCGGGCACTCACCGGCGGCCGCGGGGCCCGGGCCAGCAGCGGCGGTGGCGGCAACAGCAGCAGCAGCAGCGCGAACAGGAGGGTGCGCGGGGCCGCGCCGCGGAGCGGGGCAGCCCGAGCCATCCGCCCGGGGCTGCTGGGCCTGCAGGACCGCGCGGCCACCGCCCCTTATAGCCTCCGCCCCGCCCGTCCCGCCCCTGCCCCGCCCCCAGCGCCTTTTGTTCTAAATTCTGCCCGCCGGCCCGGCAGCCAGGGGTGGGGAGGTGGCCCGGGAGGGGCGGGCCTGGCGAGACCGGGGGCACTTGAGACACAGTCGTTCTCCGGGGGTCGGCTGAGCTTGCGACCTCATACCTGTAGGCTGGGTCACCCCCGACTAGTTACTGCTGCCCCGGGCCTCAGTTTCCCTCTGGGCGGTGGGGAGACTGCGTAGAGTGGGGGTTTTATACATCCTGTTTAACCTTTCTGGAAGCCCAGAACTGGCCTCCCCTGTGGCTTGAACGCTGAACTGCCAACCTCGGGCTGGTTGCTTGCACCCCTGCCGCAAGTTCTCCCACATCACAGAGCCTCTGGGCATGCATCTGGGAGATTGTCCCCTGAGAAAAGAGAGAGGCGAGGAGTACACCAGGAGAAACTGAGGCAGAGGGAGGTGGCTCTCCAGGTCCCAGCTTGGAATAGAGCCAGCTTATAAATGGGCCCTGGCAAGTCGCCAAGGGACCCTGTTAGGCTTTTCCATCCTGGATGGTATGTCTGTGCCCAGGAGACCTGCAGCTAGTACACTGGAAAGAGGGTGCTTAGAAGGTGGAGGGGATCCACAGCTGGGTGGGGGCACTGGGGCTCCGGCTGTCCTTTTGGACAGGAGACAACATGTTTCTATGGCCCTTCTAAGGCCAGGCTTCCTGAGACCAGGGACATGACGTAGAGGGGTCCCCTCATCTGCTTTGTGAATACCAGCAGCCTATCTACCTCCCCCAAGAACCTGCGCTACCACAGACAGCCCCACAGAGTCCAATGCAAGCAGTGGCTTCTGTCCTGGCTGCAGTGTCCTGAGCTACTGAACTGTCCGGCTGAGAAAGGAAGGTGGCCAGGGGAGAGGAGCCAGCAGGCCGGCTGAGTCCCAGCCCTGTGAAAGCTCCGCGGAGACTCCTAGAGGCCAGAAGAGGCACGACAACAGTACTTTGGCCACTTGGACTGTTAGCCATCCTGTTCTCTAAAGTGGCCTGCTTTTAAAGTTGAAGGGGGCTGGTACAGGCCTGGCAAATCTGGGAGGAGGATCGGTCACATGCTGGTTTCCCACTTGACAGGGGAGAAGCCTGCAGCCACCTCAGGCTGAGGTTGAAAGAGGACCCTGCCTCCCAGACAGGCCGAAAGCCTGTAGTAAGAACACAGCAGTACACACTCGTGTCCTGGGAGGCGCTGTGCGCACACACAAAGCAGAGTGCCAGGTCCACAGCCAGACCCAATGCAGCTGGTGGCCTCCTCCCCCACTTGATACCAACTCCTGTCTCAGTCTCCAGGGCTTCTGTTTGAGGTGATGTCACACTGCACCCCATCCTGGTGCCAGGCAGCACGGGGATGGGAATAGGAAGAGGTCGGGGAGGGGTCAAAACGATAGTACAGCAGGTAGGGGATGTGCCTCGCAAGCAGCCCACCAGTTTCCATCTCCAGCCTACATATGGCCCCCCCTGACCCCGGAGAGCAGAACCCAGAGTAACCTCTTAGCATTGCTGGGTGCCCCCTGTTGTTTTAAAAGAAGTCCAGTGTGGTTGGGCACATGCATCTTAGCGCCAGGCCTAATAACACCTAATACTAATACTTCCTCACCAATACCGCATAGTCCCGAGCACTGCGGGATTCTAACTAACCACTCAGGGCAATTGTATAACCAGTGCAAGCACGGCTGCCCCTGTGTCCTACACTTGAATCCAGCGCATTTGGGGCAGCACCGAGGGGAGGAGGGGTTCGGGATGCCCCCTGGTGGGCACTTTGGAAACTAGCCTCGAGGCTTTTCCGTTTCGGCTTGTCTTGGCTTCGGTTCCCAGACCTGCACCCCGGACTTGGCAGTACCCCTGGGGGAGGGAGGAGCAGAGCGGGGCCGAGGCCTGGCGCCCCCATCCCTGACCCGCATCCCTCGGCCGGACCCCTCCCGGGCCTCTGCCCTTGGAGCTCGCCGAGCACCCAGCTCTACTCCTTCCCGCTCCCCCGCGGCGGCATCTGAAGGTTCAAGTCGTTGCCTCTGCGTGAAGTCCGCGGCACGTTGCGGGCACTGGCCCGTGTTCCCTGGGTGCACTGCGCTGGGGCCAGGGGTAACGAGCTGGAAAGGGCACGGGGGTAAAATTTCCAGCCGAGACCGGAAAGACGACCGGGAGATGCTGGAAAGGACAACTGACTGCTGGACCAGGCACGGAGCCGGGGACAGCGCCGCCCACCTTGGCCCCGCCCCGGGCGTGCTCGAGCCCCGCCCACCCCGCCCTTTGCCGCCGGCAGTGACTACGCAGCCCAGTCGGACCTCGGGGCAGAACCGCCGCTGCCTTCGCAGAGTCGCGCACCGCCAGGCCCGATCGCAGCCCGTCGCCATGCCCCGGGGGAGCCGCAGCGCCGCCGCCCGGCCGGCCAGGTGTGAGCGGGACTGGGGCCCGCTGGGGAGTGGGCTAGGCCAGCGCTGTCACGCTTACAAGAGCCCTGACAGCGTGACCTTGGGGCCGCCGCGCCATCTTGGCAGGGGGGAGGGGTGCCACCCGGGGACCCCAGGTCCGAGACAGTGGTCTGCCTCCCCGCTGGGGAGAGAGGAGAAGGTGCTCGTCCAGGATCTCCTGGCCTGAGGACCCAGCGGTGCTAACCCTGCTGCCCCCTACCCCTACAGCCGCCCTGCGGCGACTACCCACCTGCCCGCGCGCCCACCGCCCTCGGCCGCCGCTCCTGCCCCAGCCCCTTCGGGCCAGCCGGGCCTCATGGCGCAGATGGCATCCACGGCCGCGGGGGTGGCCGTGGGCTCCGCCGTGGGACACGTCGTGGGCAACGCTCTGACAGGAGCCTTCAGCGGGGGCAGCTCGGAGCCCGCCCAGCCTGCAGTTCAGCAGGTGAGCAGCGGGGGAGGTGGGTGGGGAGAGGGAGAGCCCTGGGAAGGGGTGGGGATCTTCCGAGCTGCCTTGGCCCCCGGCTTTGCCGCAGGGCCGTCCTGCCCTCGGCTTCCCGTCACTCTCAGGAGCAGGACTCATTCCCTTCCGCAGGCCAGGGTTCCTAGATGTCCTGGGACAGGTGCCAACTGCACACGGGGAAACTGAGCCTTGCTCAAGGTCACGTAATCCTAACACAGAAGAGGGGTTCTAAAGTTTCTGCATCTTGCTTCACCCCCTCCCAGGGTCCAAGGGTCAGAGGCGCTCCCTGCTGCCCTCTCCCCAATGGAGGCCTTGAGACCTTCTTCCTAGTCCGGAACCAAATGTGAGCTTGGCTGTGGGGTCATGAGGATCAACACGGCTGAGAGCACGTGCAGAGGGTTGGGTTTTTCTAGTGCCTTCTCCCACCCCACCCCCAGTGCCAGCTTTAGCAGAGCGTAGGCTTGCCTTGTTTCAAGCAGCTGAATTTGCTGAGGAGGTGCAGAGAGGGCAGGAAGCCTGGCTCTGGGGCCCACGTCTGGGTGCTGACTGCCAACTGACATTGCTGTGTCCCAGGCCCCGGCCCGTGCTGGCCCTCAGCCCCTGCAGCTGGGGCCCTGCGCCTATGAGATCAGGCAGTTCCTGGATTGCTCCACCACGCAGGGGGACCTGTCCCTGTGTGAGGGCTTCAGCGAGGCTCTGAAACAGTGCAAGTACAACCATGGTGAGTCAGCGGCCTCCGACCTAGAGTGGGGGGAGGAGTGCGGGGAATAGGGTGGAGGATGGGGAGCCCCTGCTCCTGCCCCTGTGGGCTGACCACGTGCCTGTGCCCTTCCTCCTGCAGGTCTCAGCTCCCTGCCCTGAAGAGGCTGCTGCAGCCTGGTGCAGACCTATGGGCCAGCCCTGTACCACCCCTCCCAACCCTCACCGACAGCAGGATCCTGATAGCAGATTGTACCCATGGCACTGGAATTGGGAGTGAGTTACTCATTCTGTAGATGATCCGAGACACAAATGTGCAATTAAAAAAGTTTATTTTAGACTGGAGCCTGCTGTGTGGACCCTCATTGCCTGTCACTCGCCCTGGATGACAAGGTGGGTGGGCTGCATTGGCTGGTGCACTGTGGGGTGGGAGTCCCCTTCTGAAGCTGGTGGTCTGGGTAGCAAGGGGGAACTTTGGCTGTAATTTATCCTCAAGGTCACAGGACTGGGGCCTGGAGTTTCAGGCAAACTAATCTCTTTCTCGGGTCACGCCTGTCCCTCTCCCCTGTGCTCTGCCCCTGCTTTCCTTCCTCCGCCTCAGGGGAAGTCCCTGCTGCCTTCACCACTGCGAGGCTTGCCTGAGGTCATGACTGTGACCTTGCCCCTCTTGCTGATGCAATTCTTCGTAAGTCCAGATTCTGCAAGAGGAGGCGCTACTGGCGTAGTGTTCCTGTGGGCTGGATCAAAGAAGGCAGAGTCCACGGTCAGCCCCCTTGGATGTGAATCCAGCTCTGCACTTGGCACAGGGTGCCAGGTCATGAGCCTGTTGGGACAGAAAAGCAGGTCTTGCCAATCCAGTGCCAACCAGGCCATCACTAGCCTTGGGCTAGACCTTCCCTGAGTTCCTGCCACAGCTCTGCTGTGTGTCAGACCTTGCTCACACCTCCTGGACCCTAAGGACAATCTAAGGGACAACCTTGAGCAGCCCCACTGTGGAGAAGGTCCAGGTTCACTGTTTTGTCTTGTGTGCATGTGTGCTGGGAGGGATTGGGCCTCTCTCTGCACGCTTGTCTGTCCCCTGGGAATGGGCACCCCTTCTGGGTGTGACTGTACCCCCAGCTGTGTGGCTCCTGAGGGCCTGGTATCTAGCTTAGCAATAGAGCACTTGCCTGGGTGAGACTCTGAACCGGGTCCTGACCCTGGTGCTGCAAGCAAATAAACAAAACATACCTGGCCTCTGGCTGCCTTGGATGGCAGGCAACCCATCCTTCGGGACCGTGAAGGGGGACCTTGCTCCTGAGTGGCCACGCCGAGTGCCCGTGGCGCCTCCTCCGAGCATCGCCCAGGGACGGCAGCCCCGACAGCCAGCGCAGCTCTTCTGCATGGTGCAGGAAGGGCCGGCTGTGAGGCGGGGAGAGCGCTGCCCTCCCCACGCGGGGCTTTGTGGGTCTCTCACCTGCCAGCTCCGGGTGGCTCTCCTCCAGGTTCTCCAGCAGGGACTCGTGGCGGGTGGGGTGCCCCTCCCTCCCCTACTGAGGAGGGAGAAGATTCACAGGGACTTACCTGGTGGTGCCCCACCCTGACTGCTCACCCTGGACCTGTGTGCCAGCCCAGCGGGGGTCGGGTTGGGGCATTGGGCTGGAAGCATGAGCGCTAGTTCTTGGCCCAAGCAGAGGCTCTCAGGGCTTTGGGTGACCTCTGTATGGCCACCCTCCCCCCAAGCATAGAGGTGTGGTCTCCACTTACTGATGACCTGCACGAGGACATAGGTGCCCCCTTTCCCGTAGCAAAGGAGTTGCCCATCATAAGGGCCTCGGATGTGCCTTCCTCCAGCCCGGGGCTCCAGGCTCACCAGGTGCCCATCCTCAGCTAAGAGGGCAATGGTCGCTGGGGGGTGGTGGGGGTGAGGGAGAGAAGTGGGACAGGGTTGGGACCGCTGTCCAGTGGCTCTTGTCCCTCCTCCCAGACTCTCTTCTCTGCCTCCTTACCATCTGGGGGCAGCTGTCCCCCTCTGCTTCAGGTGGGCTTTGAGGGTTACCAGGTTGCACCAAGGGTTCATCAGCTCCCTGCAGCCAGCTGGGGGGGGGGGTAATCAGTGGTGAGTCGCTGTTTCCAATCCCAAAGCCTCTGTCCCTTCCCTCTTGCTCCTTAGGAGGCAGGGAATGGGGCTATAGTACGGACTGGCACCCCATCCCCAATCTCCAGAGAGGGTGACCACTGTTGCCCACACTTGCCTTGGACCGCTCCAGCCCTGCCTTCCCTATAGCCCATCTGCACCCTGTCTCTCCCTAGAAGGTCAGGAATTGGCAACAGTGACTCAAGCTTCAGATGCCTAAATGGAAGCTTAAGGACGTGGCAGAGAAGGTACTGCCGGGACAGAGACCTAACTCAAAGGGCTGGAGCTCACCTGGCGCTCTGTGTGCAGGTTTCCCTCCCTGGGAACCACATGGGCCCTCCAGCATGCCAGCAGGAACTTTAGAGCACCGAGCCTGGATTAGTTCCCAAGAGGATAGGTACGGTCTCAAAACCAATCTAAAACAACTAAATAATTCTCACCCCACAAAACCTCAGTCCGATGAACTTCCCTAGATCCACCCCTGCTCCCCCCAGCCTGTACTACAACCCTCCTCGACAGTGCCTTCTCCGCCAGGTTCCAGGCAGGGGGATCAAACCTCTCCTCCCCAATGATCTGCTGGGACAGGCCCCCGCTTACCTCCAAACATCACTGTGACAAACATGGTGCAGGAGGCTGAGTGCCCCACGTCCTCCTGGAGAGGAGATACCCTTGGAGTGGCAGTCTGTGCTGGGAGGGGTGGTGTGGTGTGTGTGTGTGTGTGTGTGTGTGTGTGTGTGTGTGTGTGTGTGTGTGTGTGTGTGTGTGTGTGTGTGTGTGTGTGTGTGTGTGTGTGTGTGTGTGTGTGTGTGTGTGTGTGTGTGTGTGAGGGGCGGGGTGGTGATGGTGGGTCTCCTCAGCCTAGTGGGTCTCTTCCTGCTCTCCCAGTACCCTTAGCTTCCCCTGGCTCTGGCTGTCTGGGTCAGAGGCCCTCCCAGCTTCGGAGCTGGTCTCCATGGCAGTGGAAGCTGCCAAGAGGGCTAGGCAGGAAATGCCTTCCCCAGTCTCCGGGTAACAGGCTGGGGAGGGGGCCATGGGTTTTCCCTGAAGCTCGGCCACGGCTCAGCTTCAGGGATGTCCGTCCAGAGACCCTGTTGTGCCCTCTGCCCCCTAGGGGAGAGGCTCCCAGGCAGAAATGCCCTAAAACGAAAGAGCCCCCTTAAGCTGCTAGAGCCTGTGACCTAACGGCCTTAGGGGACCCACACCCTCCTGCAGGTTCTGCTGCTCTGGGACCTCCGCTGAGCTGCCGTCCTCCTCATTCCAGCGTCCACTCTCTCCCTCCGTCCTCAGGTCTTTCATTTTCTCATCAAGATTACTTACGTGTGGTAAAATCTTCCCCTTTCAGTGTTTTCGAGATCAATCTCCGTGTGCCACGGTCAGGCTCCAGGACATTTTTATACTCAGAGCCAGGCAGCCAGTGCTCAGTTTTCTGCCCCTGCCCTTCCCAGAACACTGTAGGACGGGGATCCTCCAGGATAAAATCTTTGGGGTCTCATTTCTGTCCCATGCTCACTGCTCTTGGGACTTCGCTGCTGAAGAGTACCCTCTTCCTGGCTGAGGAAAGTTCCGTGGCGGGTTCCCATCCCTCCTGTTCTGTTTGGGGCTGTTGCCAGTCTCAGTGATTAGACATAAAGTCAACAGTCGTGCACTTTAGGTTGATGTGTGAATACATGTTTTTGTTGCTACAGAGTAAATACCCTGAGAGGACTGTGGGTCATTGGGTGGGTGTATTGTTAACTGAGCGAGAAACAGCCCCGTGGCCCAGGACACACACCATTTTTGCATTGTCCCTCTTCCTGGCTGTGGTGGGAACCCGGATTCTGTTTTCTCCATCTTGCCTTATCCTCTGTTCCTCCCCCCTTTGTTCCCTTACTATCCCTGTGTTCTCACATGAACTGTTTCTGTTCTCCTCAAGCCTGTTTATCCTTTGACTTTTTTCTCTCTCTCTTCATCTAGTTTTTTCCTTCTCACCTACCACCTCCCTCTCTATCTCTCTTCTTCAGGTCCCCCTCATCTCTCTGGCCATGAAGCTAGGTGGCTGTGGGCATGTCCTCACTTCTCTGATGGCTTCCTTTGCCCTAAGGCTTTGCAGTGAGAAGGGAGGTGATTTAGACCCCTCATGAAGCATGCTAGTGTTGTTCTCCACCTCTGGAGAATTTTCCTCAATGCTTCCATCTGGCAAATGGGGTGAGAAAAATTAGCAAGGACTTGATAACACTTGCTTTGTTTTGGGACCACACCTGTTATGTTGGCAGTGTGTATGGGGGGGTGTAGCCCCAGGTGGTGCTCGGGAGACCATGCAGTGCCAACGGTGAGATTGGGGGCCCACAGCCTGCAAGGCATTCACCGTAGCCCCTGTGCCAGCGCTCTGGTCCCACTGATAACATTTCAAGGGGCGACCTTCATGCTGCCAGTGCTCAGATCAGAACACTGGAAGCTCAACATTCCCACACGTATCCCGAGACAGGGAAGACAGGGAATTTCCTCCTGGGGTTCCTGTGTTCAGGAACTGGTGTCCTGTGGCATTCAGCTCAGGAGGACTGAAGTCAAATCTGGAAAAAGACCATTCCTGGTGTCCACTACAGTACTCTGCTCTACCAACTGGCTATCGAAGGGACTGGAATGACCATTCCTGGCCCTGCAGCCTTCACTCTGATCTCCTGCCTTCAGAGCCACCACCGAGGGCTATTTTTCCCCCTTTGGCTTTGGGCAACCCAACTATGCTCAGGGCCTACTACTAGCTCTGCTCTCTGGGGACCATAACAGGGTTCTGAGGATAGAATCTGGGCCCACTGCTGGAGGGCTAGTGCCCTACCTGCTGTGGATTTTTTTTTTTTTTTATTTCTTTTTGGGTCATATCCAGCATTGCACAGGGGTTGCTCCTGGCTCTGCCCTCAGGAATTACTCCTGGTGGTGCTTAGGGGACCATATGGGATGCCAGAGATCAAACCCTGGTCGGCCGTGTGCAAGGCAAATGCTCTAACGCTGTACTATCACTTTTTTTTTTTTTTTTGGGTCACACCCGGCAATGCTCAGGGGTTTCTCCTGGCTCCCCAAACTCAGGAATTACTCCTGGCAGTGCTCAGGGAACCATATGGGATTCCGGGATCGAACCCGGCCAGCAGAGGCCGGCCGCGGCAAGGCAAACCCCTACCCGCTGGGCTATCGCTCCGGCCCCTGTACTATCACTTTGACCCAACCTATCTGCTTTTCTTTCTCCCTGGACACAAAGAGGGCTTTTCTAGCTTGAGTGTTATAGAGATGCCCCCAAGAAGTGTTAGGAATGGAGCTGGTCCCATCACTTGTATCACTTGTATCACTTGTCTTCCCGTTGTTCATTGATTTGCTCGAACGGGTGCCAGTAAAGTCTCCATTTGTTGGGAATGAGGTCCATTATTGTTACTGTACTGGGGCCCGCTCGAGCAAATCGATGATGAACAGGAAGACAGTGACAGTGATATTTTGGCATATCGAATACACCATGGGTAGCTTGCCAGGCTCTGCTATGGCTCTGGGTTCATCCCAGGGGGCCCAGTCTTTCTCTTTTCTTTTCTTTCTTTTTTTTTTTTAATTAAAACAGGTTTTATTAAGGAGGTTTTAGGAAAGGGAAGGAGGAAGGAAAGAGAGTACACATCTCAAGAGGGGGAGATGCGGGCAACACACGTGCTTGGGCACCACATGTGCTCAGCCATGTGGGCTCAAGCAGCACATGGGCCCAGGCAGCATATGCACTCAGGTAGCATGTGTGCCCAGGAAGCATGTGTTCTCAGGCAACATGTGTGCCCAGGCAGCATGTGCGCCTCTTTTCTATGTCAGACCATCAACCATCCAGGGACCACAGAGCAGAGCCCTGGGTATAGATCTAAGCCTGTCTCCTGTCTGCCACCTGCCAACGCAGCTGGGTACCTGGGCACTGCAGCAACACCCACAACACCTCGAAGCGAAGGAAATAAGCATATAAAGTAAATTTATTATTGCCTATAAGGTAGTAGTCATTGGGGATGGGCAGGAAACTAGGATCTTTAGTGGCTGTAAGGGCACATCGTGGTGGGACTGGTGTTGTAATATTGAATACCTGAATTAACTGTATCTTGAACAATTTTGCAAATAACAGTGTTTAAATAAAGTAAAAAGAAATAAATAAAAATCTATTTTTCAGGTATAAAAAAATAAAGGGGTCAGAGTGATAGTATAGTAAGTAGGACACTTACTTTGTATGTGATTGACGCAAGTTTGATCCCCAGCCTATGGGTATCGTACCTTGAACCGCAAGGTATAGCCCAAATAAATACAAAATGAGACAGATGGCATGGAGCTGGTCCCATGGAGGGATTTTATAATCTCCTACAACAAAACTCTCTAGGACCCAGAGAGAGTTCAGAGCAGAGGTCCACACCTGGTGGTGCTACTCACGACTCCGTGCTCAGAGGTCACTGCTGGGGTGCTCAGGGGACTGTGTGGTACATCTGGACTTCGTGCAAAGCATGCACTGCCCTTTGAGCCATCTCTCTGGCTCTAAGTAGCCAATACTTGTAATTAGGGTTTGGAAAAGACCATTAGGTTAGGAGATGGTTGCCATTAAGATGGTTGTTATTACTCACAGATCCCAAGGGGAGGGAGAATGGCATGCTAGGGGGGAGACAGAGAGAGAGGAGGGAGGGAGAAAGAGAGAGAGAGGAGAAAATAAAAGAGGGTTGAAGAGGTAAGATGCTTGCCTTGCATGTGATTTGAACCCAGGATCACATATTGTCCCTCAAGCTCCACAAGGAGTAATCTCTGAGTATACAGCCAGGAATAAGCCCTGACCACTGCAGATGTGGTCCTCACCTTAAAAAAGAAAAGAAAGGGGCAGGAGCAATAGCACAGTGGATGGGGCGCTTGCCTTGCACACAGCCAACCTGGGTTTGATCCTGCCATCCCATATGGTCCCCTGAGCACTGACAAGTGTAATTCCTGATTGCAGAGCCAGGTGTAACCCTAAGCATCACTGGGTGTGACCCAAAAAGACCCCAACCCAAGAAAAAAGAAGAAAAGAAGGAGGAGCTGGCACTTAAGTTTGAGTCTCAACGTGGATTGGATCCAAGTCAACTTCTCTATGTCTGGAGGATTTAGGAAATGTCCATGTTAATTGTGGGTGGTACATGAAGCCACGGAATGCTCTTACCTGCTGTGGGAGTGAGTTTGTACAGCCATGCTGCAAGCACTACAGCATCCATGAAAGCTAAACGTGCTTCCTGCCTTCCTGCCATACAACAGCATCCACGAAAAGCTAGGAGTGCTTCCTGCCACACAACAGTATCCACAAGAACTAGGTGTGTTTCCTGCCACAAAACAGTATCCACGAAAGTTAGGCATGCTTCCTGCCACACTACAGCATCCACAAAAGTTAGGTGTGCTTCCTGCCACACAACAGCATCCACAAAAGATAGGTGTGTTTCCTGCCACACTACAGCACCCACAAAAGCTAAGTGTGATTCCTGCCACACAACAGCATCCACGAAAGCTAAGGTGCACACTTCCTACCACTTGCCTCTCCAGGGCTGGCTGTTTAGCCTGCAGAAGTATGAATGCAGGTGTACCAAAAGATGCTGCCAGGAATGTGTTCCCAGCAGCTTCCCTGGCACCCAAAGGTTTAACAACATGAAGGTTGATAAACTAACTGTGGCTTCTCCACACAATGGATTACACACAGCTGTGAGAATGAATTAACATTGCTGCAAGCAGAGGCCTCTCCATACTGATCAAAAGCATCAGGAACAAAAGAAGACATGCTCTTGTTCTGTTTCTGTTCAACGTTCTAGAGCAGGCAAAAACAGATCTAAGGGGACTGAAGCCAAAATGGTAACTTTGGAGACATTGGGGGTGTAGGCTATGACTGATGGGGAGGCACAGGAGGGAGAATTCTGGGGAGATAAAAATGTTCTAAATCTTGATGTAAGTGGAGGTGGCAGGAGATATAGATATATATATATATATGTATATATATATATATATATATATATATATATGTAGGTGGAGGTGGAAGTGGAGGTTGCAGGGATATATCTATATCTATCTATATCTATATATATGGGATGGAGGTTTCAGGGAGATATATATGTCCATATATATGAATATATGTCCATATATATATATGTCCTGTATATATACAGGACATATCATCATCATATATAAAATCAAGTCATATACGTGACAGTCATGCATGCTTCAGGGTATGAGTCATACCTCAATAAAAGGCTCCCCAGTATAAATTTTGATTTCTGGGCTCCTGTCTCAGGAAGGCCCTGTGTGGCCAGGCCAATGTGCCTGCAGTCAAGAGCTGCTTTGCATGCCTTGTTGTGGTCTAGTGGGCTCCCACCCCATATCCAAAGCACCTGGGTTTCTGCCCCACAGAACGACTCTTGCCTGCTCCTGCTTTGGCCATGACCTGCTGGTGCTGGGCCTTCCTGACCGGGCCCTTCTGGCAGGTGAGCTCTCCAGGGTCCTGGCTCCCCTGGGAGGTGGGAGGAGGGGATATTTTCTTTTTTTTTTTTTGGCTTTTTTTGGGGTCACACCCGGCGATGCTCAGGGGTTACTCCTGGCTCTGCACTCAGAAATTACTCCTGGCGGTGCTCGGGGGACCATATGGGATGCCGGGGATCGAACACGGGCCGGCACAGGGCCGGCGCGTGCAAGGCAAACGCCCTACCCGCTGGGCTATCGCTCCGGCCCCAGGAGGGGATATTTTCAAGAAAGCCTACTCAAGGTAGCAGATTGTTGTGGTAGGGAGGATGTTCTAGAAGGGGCTAAGGGCTTCCAGAGCGATAGCCCAGCGGGTAGGTGTTTGCCTTGCACGCGGCCTGTGCCGGGCCTGGGTTCGATCCCTGGCATCCCATATGGTCCCCAACAACCACCAGGAGGTATTCTGGAGTGCAGAGCCAGGAGAAGCCTGAGCATGCAGGCACGTTACAAAAAAAAAAAAAGAAGGGGCTAAGGGGAGAACAGACTACAAGTGACTCTGTCCTGTACCTAGGGCAAGACACTTCTCAGTGTGTCTCAGTTCTCAGTTTCCCCATTTGTGACTGACTAAAGAACTGTGATTTCTCCAGACTCTGAGATCTCTCTCTCTCTCTCTTTTTCTTTTTTGCCTTTTTGGGTCACACCCGGCAATGCTCAGGGGTTTCTCTGGCTCTGCACTCAGGAATTACTCCTGGCGGTGCTTGGGGGGACCATATGGGATGCCAGGGATCGAACCCGGGCGGCAAGGGCTGACCGCATGCAAGGCGAACACCCTGCCTGCTGGGCTGTCTCTCTGGCCCCGACTCTGAGATCTCTGAGGAGACAGGAGCTCACCCTGGTTTTTTGTTTGTTTTGTGGCTTTTGGGGACACACCCAGCAATGCTCAGGGTTACTCCTAGCTCTGCACTCAGAGCTAGGAGTGCTTGGGGAGCATATGGGATGGCGGGGATCAAACCGAGGTCAGCCACATGAAAGGCAAATGCCCTATCCACTGTACTATGGCTCTGGCACCAGCTCATCCTGTTTTAAGTTTTCCATTTTGAGTTTTTTTCCCGCCTGGGGAAGCTGGTGTGGGCATGCCCTTACCCCACAGGGCCTCAGGGACAACCTCTAGAAGGTCCCCAGCAACCTGCTGCCTGAAGTTGAACTGAAGGGTGCGACAGCCCATGCGGCTTCTTGGGGGTGGCTATGTCACCAGTGTTTGGAAGAACCAGTGTGACCAACAGGATTGGGGGCTGCAGGGGGACCGAGTGGGCAGCAGACGATGCAAAGGCTATCCACGCTGTCCCCTCTGCTGACCTGAATACTCAGAGGGACACAGGGCTATGAACCTCCTTAGAGTCTCACCAGACCTTCAGGGGGCAGGAGGGAGGGGTGCAGACCCGGCCTAAGCGCCAGCTGTCTCTCTCAGTCTGCCAGCCAACCCTGTCCCAGCGAGATGCACTGCTTCGTCTTCCCAGGCCAAGTGGCCCAACTCTCCTGCGCGCTCAGTCCCCGCCATGTCACCATTGGAACTACGGAGTATCTTGGTATCAGCAGCGTGCTGGCAGTGCCCCGATTCCTCTTCTACTCCGCTCCAAGGAGGATCACCAGCGGGCTCCCAACACTCCCGACCGCTTCTCTGCAGCCATGGATGCAGCCAACAACGCCTGCATCCTGACCATCAGCCCCGTGCAGCCAGAGGATGACGCAGACTATTACTGCTCCGTGGGCACTAGGCTCTAGGCATGGGGTGTGGCGACTGCCTCTGGCCTGCCGCCCACTCCTGCTCTTTGCCATGGGCCCCTTTCTCCCTCTGAGTCTGGATTTTCCCACCCCTATGAAACGGGTTAATAACATCAGTGTGTCGACAATGATTTTTCTGAGGACCATGAACTTTCTGTTGAAGTGTGTGTGTGTGCGTGCGTGTGTGTGGGGACGCAGGGGTAGGGAATCTGGGAGTTTAGCAGAAGAGGAAGCACCTGAGCTCCAGGGTGGGGTCCGGGCTCCCTGCTGGTCCCCAGAGGGCCTGGGCTGGTGGTTTAGCCTTCCTGTGACCCCAAGAGTTTGAAGGAGAAAAAAGGAACCAGCCCCAACGCCCCTCGCCACGCATGACGGGTTGCGTGTCAGTGCTCTGGGTGACTGAACTGGGTCCCCACGGTGCCCGGGCTGCTTGGGGAGCTGTAGGAGGCAGGAGTGAATGGGTCGCGCTGGGGGCTCAGGCAACGGTGGGGTGTGGGTGTTCCCATGGCGAGGGCCGCGCACCTGAGGGGCACTTGGCAGCGAGAGGGATGGAGGGGGCCAAATTTTTTCCGTGAGCAGCAGCAGAGCTGAGCAAGTGGGAGCCAAGTGCACTCAGGTATCTGTAGGAAGCCCCTCGGATGCGGAGCTGAAGGGCTCGGCCATCGGGGCCTTCCCCCATACCAGTCTCTGTGGGGCCGGATGACAGGCAGGACAGGGTGAATGGACCTCAACAGGCTTCTAGATCTGGGCACCCCTTTCCTTCTCCTGAAGATCTCAGATACCCTAGGGGCCTCTACCTTGTCCATATACCGCAGGGCGAGTACATCGGGAACTCACTCGCCAGCCTGTCCGCCTCTTCCCTACACTTCCGCCAACGCCTACCTCCTTTTGCCCACATCTGGGACGCATTCTGGTGGCAGCCTGGAGCCACCAGCCCTGGAGAGAATGGGTTCCCCCCCCACCCCGTCCTCCCACACTGCGCGGCGGGAGCACAGAGACGCCGGGACCTCCTTGCGGCCTAGAGCGGCCCCGGAAGTGCCCCGGGCGGGGCGGGACTCTGGGTGCCCTGGCTGCCGCGGGCTCCGCGTCAGCAGCCGCCGCGGAGCGAGACTGCGTCGGCCTCGGGTTGGCGCAGCTCAGGTGCGGCCCCGCCCCTTCTCCAATCGGCCCCGCCCCGGCCCAGGTGAGCGGCCCCCGCCTAGCTGCAGGTGAGTGACTCCGCGCCTATTAATCTGACCGCCCGTCACTCCCTTGCTCCGGAGCCCGCGGGCGTCCCCCCATCGGCGGGAAGCGTGTAGGAGAGCCGGCGTCGCACCCCGGGTGGACGTGCGGGTGTGTGGGCACTAGCGGATCTCCAGCCAGGAAACCCCTGACTCTCCTAAAGGTGGACCCGTTGCCCATACTTAAGAGGTCCTTGAAGGAGAAGGTGACTGGTGTAGGAGGAGCCGGGGGAAGGCCCAGAGAAAGGTGGGAAGCACTGGGCTTCCGACTGTTGGATTTTTTTATCATATATATGATAAACAAAAATTTTATATATATATGTATAGCATATATATTTAAAACCATGCTGGGGACAAATAAAGGATTTTCAACTTTTTGAAAATCCACCAAGGTGGTGGAAGCCTTGTTGTGTAGATGGTCCATGGCAACGGAAACCTCTTAGGGAGGAAAACTTGGAAAAGGCAGGATTTAACTAACAGGTGGCTGGTGAAGGGGCTGCATGCTTCAAGCACCTGGAAGGAGCGAGCAGGGCCGTGAAGATGGGTGTGTGTGGCTAGAACAGGGCGGGCATGGGAGTGCAAACTCAAGCCTTTGCGGTCCTGCCAGACGGCAGGACGCGCCGTGCAGGGTGTGCCATTTGTCGACCTGTCTTCCAGTGTTGAGAGAAAGCCAGAAACTTGAGTTCTCAATGCTGGCAGCTCAGGCAGACAGAAAGGAAAAGCCCAGGTCTTTGAGAGCCAAGCAAAGCACGGCTGCGGCAGGATCCCCAGGCTGCCAATTTGCAAACTCTGAAATGAAGGGCGTAAGGCAGGAGGTATCAGTCAGCCACTCCAGAAGGCTGGGAAAGGTGGAGGCGGAGAGGAGAGGGCTTGGCACTGAGGACTTTGGATACGGAGCTGAGTGCTGGGGTCCCAGGTGAAACAGGGATCTGGAAAGATGTCTTGGTGCCAGCCATCATGGCGGTGATTTTCCTTGGCAGAGCCAACCTCTCAGGAGGGTTTTTGGGGAGAGGTTGGTGGTCAGTGGCTAGTGGCAGCAGGATAAGGCAGAGACTTACACCAGTCATCGTTAGTTGAAGGGACACGCTGCAGGTAGGGTGTAAGTCACACAGGAAGTGGTGAAAGTAGAACCTGGAGTCTGGTGAAAACGATGAAGGTGAGAGATTGTGGGTTGCTGAAGAAAAAGGGAGGCACAAAGGGAGTTGAAGCAATCCGTGAAGATTTGCGAGCCCTTTAGTTCTGTGCCTTCCCTTCCCACAGGGTAGCCTGGGACGTCTCCTGGTGATATTCACCCAACTGTGTGGGCCACGTGTTTCAGTGCTCGGTCTCTGTGATGTGACGCTACTCAGGCTCAGCGGTGCTGGGGTCCACCAGGAGCTACACCAGCTGGTGCTCCAGGGAGGAGGGAACAGGGCCATGAAGATGGGTGTGTGTGGATAAAACAGGACGTGGGCATGGGCGTGCAAACTCAAAATATCTTGGCCCTGGTCCATGTCAAGCATGCGTCCCCTCTGAACCGCCTCCCCAGGCATTCTGGGCCTGTTTCCATGCTTCCTCTTACTACTGACTACAAATGCACTGAAAGTCTGCCTCCAAATGGTAATATCATGGCTATTTCTCTTTGAGCCAGTTACTCATTATGGATTTTTTTTTTTTT
>JAJIBD010012107.1:0-20955 GCA_021461705.1 Cryptotis parvus
TGGCCTAGACAGGGCCACAAGTCTTTACTGTGCCACAGAGAAGCCCGATATTAAATTGACCATGAAGGGACAGTGGAGTCAGCCCAAGAACCACAGTGCAGGTGAGTTCTCAGGGGAAAGGAAATAACCTCCATAGCAGAATGTTGCACAGCCCAGACAGATTTATCTATCTTGGCCTGGAAATACCTTCAAGACATTGCTCTTCTTTTAAAAAAGAAGTTTCAGGACTGAAGCAATGGTACAGAAGGGAGGGCACTTATCTTGCACGCAGCTGACCAGAGTGCAAGGACTGAAGCAATGGTACAGGAGGAGCCCTTGCACGCCTGACCGAGGCGGACTGAAGCAATGGTACAGAAGGGAGGGCACTTATCTTGCACGCAGCTGACCAGAGTGCAAGGACTGAAGCAATGGTACAGAAGGGAGGGCACTTATCTTGCACGCAGCTGACCAGAGTGCAATCCCGGGCACTCCATATCCCAAGCCCACTAGGAGTTTTCTCTAGTACAGCTGGGTAAGGCCCCCAGGAATAAATGTTAAATATAAAATAAAAAAGAATGTTGCAGAATATTTATATGGTTTTTATAAGTGAATTACCCCTTAAGAGGGGTAAGGCTGGGGTCCACAGAAGGGTCTAAGATGACCCCTGGAACCTGAGTAGGAAACTCATAGGAATGATGGCGCTGAAACACAGAGCCCCATGATATCCAGAATACAAGACAAACCACTTAGGCATGTGCATCATTTCAGGCCAAAATCCATGGCATTCCCTGCAAGCTCATCATGAAAAAATTTTGCTACTCCCTTCACTACTAGCAGAATAACTTGGAAGTGTGACTTACACAGAATTTGAACTATTCCCAAAGATAACCTTTTTTGATTTTTGTATTTTGGAGCACATCCAGTGGTGTCCAAGGCTCAGTTCTGGCTTGGAAGACAAGGATCACTCCTGGTGAGCTTGGGGGACATATCATGTGCCAGAGATTGAACTTGGGTCAACTGTGTGCAAGGCCAGGGCCATACTCACTGTACTATCACTCTGGCGGCTGACAGGGAGATAGCTTTTCTGAAAAAAAACTCTATGCTAGAGCACCTTCCAAGCACAGAGCATCCCATTTGCATCCTGGGCTCACACTTCCTGAGTCCCCTTCCTCTCTCTGTCAAGTCCCAGGCCCTTTATTTCTCAACTTCATTTTGGATTCTTCATTTCTATAAAGATGTTATATACATAACTAATTTTTTTTCCTCCTCAAATCTATTTGATGTTAAGTCATTATTCCAACACCTTGCAAAGGACGCAGAGATATCAGGGGAAATTATTTCTGTGTCTATATGTATCACTTGTCACTTGTCTTCCCATTGTTCATCGATTTGCTAGAGCAGGCACCAGTAATGTCTCCATTCATTGAGAATGAGGTCCATTATTGTTACTGTATTTGGCATAGCGAATACACCACAGGTAGCTTGCCAGGCTCTGCCATGGCTAGGGTTCATCCCAGGGGGACCTGGTCTTTTTATGTCAGACCATCAACCATCCAGTGCCCATGTTGTAGACAAGCCTGTCTACGATCTGCCACCTGATGATGCAGCCAGGCACCATAGCCACACCTGCAACACCAGCCCTATCAATGAGTGGAGAGTAACTCTCAGGCCTTGATATTGCTAACTTCAACCCCAGTCTCCATCCCCAAGTTAATCAAAGATAGTTTATTTTGGTGTGATTTTTTTATAGAACTCTTCCAGTTCTATGTAGAATTTCTCAATTTCATCTTCTTTATATGTGGATGTTGGTGCGTAGACAATGAAGATAGAAATTGCTGGCAGTAGGCCACATCTCTTCAAGTGTAATCGTCCCTATCCAGTTTGTTAGGCATTCAAATGAATCAATGTTGATGGCCATGTTCATGTGACAAGGACACCAACACCACAGATGCCTCTTTGTCGCATGTTCCAAGGGAACAATTCTTCTCTGCTGTCAAATACAGCATGAAGCGACTGACGCCTCCTCATCTCAGTCAGACTAATGATGTCGTGCTTGATCTTTTGCACTTGCACCCATCAGATCCTCAATATATGAAAAAGATCACACATTCTACAAGGTCATAGTCGGTGATTTTAATGCCAAGATAGGACCGAGAAGATCGACTTATGAACTCCACATCGGGACCCATGGCCTAGAATGGAATGAACAGGGTGAGAGACTATCTGAGTTCATCATGTCCACCAAGATCATTCATGGGAACTCACAATTCCAGAAGGCTGAAGCGAAACGTTGGACATGGGAATCTCCTGGTGGACAGTTCCAAACTGAAATTGACCACATCATCTTGAATCGGCGATTTTGTCTGACCGATGTTGCTGTCATCCCCAAATTCCAAACAGGATCGGACCACTGTCTCCTTAGTGCAAAATTCTACTTCCCGCAATGGGGAGAAAAGGCTGCAAAGTTTAAGAAGAGAACTCCCAGAATGACCACCAACTGGAAACACTTTGGCACCATTGCAGCAACATGGGAAGATACCATCATTGACGACATCGATGAAGAATACAACCCACTGGTTCAGCATCTCCATGATTGTGTGAAGAATGCCAAGAGAGACAAAGACACAAATGGACGCCTGTCTTCAGAAACTCTCTGAGCTCATCCGCCAATGTGGCAAGGCGCGAGCCTCAGGAGACCAAATGCTAACATCCAAGCTTGCTAAAGGGTGCAGAGAAGTGATAAAAGACCTCAAAGACAGAAGAGAAGAAATACTGGAAGATGCCACAGAAACCTGGAAAAGCATTCGCACTGCTCGCCTGTCCTTCGCCAACTATAAAACCAAGATGACTGCCCTCCAAAGCCCTGATGGATCTATCACATCTTCCAGAAAGGCAATGGAGAAGATTATTCATGACTTCTACTCAGATATCTTTGATAGCCACGTCCACCTGCCCACAAACCAAATTCCACAAGATGGATATGTCATTCCCAACGTTCTCCCTTCTGAAATTCAACATGCCATTTCCTTGATAAAGAAGAGAACAGCACCAGGCCCAGACGGAAGTCAGACCCGAACACCTGAAGAATCTGCCATCGGTACTCATCAATACACTAGCTCGGCTCCTCACACGCTACCTGTCCGAATGCAAGGTGCCCTCCCAATGGAAAACCAGCAGGAAAGTTCTACTGTTCAAGTGGGAGACATTCACGACATTGGCAACTATTGCCCCATCTGCCTGTTGTCCATCATATACAAGCTGACACGAGTCATCCTGAACAGAATTGGCAGAACACTAGATGAAGGGACAACCATGCGAGCAACTGGCTACCGGAAAGAATTCAGCACAATCGACCATATCCAAACAGTAACCAAGCTCATTGAGGTTTGTAGGGAGTACAAGATGCCACTCTGTCTCACATTCATTGATTTAAAGAAAGCCTTTGATTCTGTGGAGACTGAAGCAGTCATCAAAGCCCTAGCCAAACAGGATGTTCAAACCCAATACATCAAGATCCTTTGTGAGCTGTATTACGGATTCACCACCAGAATCTCACCATTCTACAAAGACGTGATCATTAATGTCAAAAGAGGGGTTCGACAGGGTGATACCATTTCACCAAAACTCTTCAGTGCCACCCTCAAGAACATCATGCGACAATTAGAATGGGAAGGAATGGGAGTGAAGATAGATGGTCAGCAACTACACCACCTCTGCTTCGCTGATGACATAGTTCTAATAACACCAAACATTAGCCAAGCGGCACAAATGCTGGCTGACTTTGACCGAGAATGTGAAAAGATAGGTCTACAGCTGAATCTGAACAAAACTATGTTTATGAAAAATGAACTAGTTCCAGAGGCCCCATTCACTCTCAATGAAACAAACATCTCTGAATGCAGCAGTTATGTGTACCTAGGTCAAGAAGTCAACATGATGAATGACCTAAAACCTGAGCTGCGCAGGGAGGAAGAGAGTGGCATGGAACGCCTTCAAAGGCTTTGAAGAAATAGCTAAAAGTACAGAGAACCTCCGGCTCCGGACACATCTCTTTGACTCCACCATTCTCCCTGCATTAACATAAGCCTCAAGAGACCTGGGCCCTATGAAAGGAGAATGAGAATGCTATTCGGGTTTCCCAGAGAGGAATCGAAAGACCTATGCTTGGAATATCACGCCTCACTCAAGTGAGAGAAGGAATCCAGAATTCTGACCTGTGTCGCTATTCCAGATTCAGGGACGCTCTCTCGTTTGCCAAGGCATCGAAAATCAGATGGCTGGACATGTAATGCGATTTGGAGATGACCGCTGGACTAGAGCTGTTACCGATTGGATCCCAAGGGATGACAAAAGATCACGTGGCAGCCCACCCACAAGATGGTCAGACTTCCTTGTCAAGACCCTGAAGGAACAGTTTGAGGCTCTTCATATTCCTGAATTAACCAGATGCCATTGGGCTGCATTGGCACGTGATAGGGTCCAATGGAAATGTTACTGGTGCCTGCTTGAGCAAATCGATGAATAATGGGATTCAAGTGATCAAGTGAAGTGATCAAGTGATCAATTTTTTTTGACCTTGGTGTATATCCTCACATTTTTATGTATTTTTGATTATACATGTATAGACTGATTGCTGGCCCCTGGCCTGGGGCCTGCTGTCAGGCCAGGGCGCCTGAGATTATGAGCAGATCTTCAGACATGCTGATTTTGAGGGTACTAGGTAATATCCAAGTAAAGATATCACCAGAAAATCAGGACAAAAGTTTTGCTTTCCTAGTGCGCAGGGAGAACTTTCCATGTGTTCTTGAATAGCAGTGAGGCAGGCTCCCAGGTAGTGAACAAGGGATTGGGTGCAAAGGCGAGGGGGAGAAACTCTCTGCAATGCTTGGTCAGGCCTGATGGTCAGTGCCCTTGCCAAGAATGCAGTGCTCTGGCCCTGTACTGCTGGGATACATCCAACAGAACTCATGTGCTTCCAGAACCACACCAGGTCAGGGGGCAATGTGCATGTAAAGTTGGGGTTCAGCGTTTGAACTCGGCTCTTCTTTGCATGTGTGCCTCACTGCAGAGCTCTCTCCCCAGACTCTCAGTGCTGTACCAATCCTAAGATGGCAGCGCTCAGAGCTGCTGATTTACCCTTGGCTTTAAGTGGCTACATAGTCCAGTAGATGTTCTTTTTCCTGAGGCCGAAGAGCTCTACTTAGTCTTTTCTCATAAATGAAACACTCTTTGCTCATTAGGCAGAATAACATTAATCACAAAATTTGCTACAAGATGTTGGGAATGTCGACTGGTAAAGCCTTTTTGGAAAACAATATGGACATTCCTCCAAAAACTAGAAATTGAGCTCCCATTTGACCCAACCATACCACTCCTGGGAATATAGCCTGGGGGGCCAAAAAACACTCAGCGGAAACACCATCTGCACTTTTATTTTCATAGCAGCACTATTCACAATAGCAAGAATCTGGAAACAACCATTATGCCCGAGACTGATGACTGGATAAAGAAACTTTGGTACAATGAAATACTATGCAGCTGTTAGTAAAAATGAAGTTATGAAATTTGCCTATAAATGGATAGACATGGAGAGGATCATGTTGAGTGAAATTAGCCAGAAGGAGAGAGATATAGAATGACTGCATTTATTATCATGACTATATATATACAAATATATATGTATGTATATATATGTATATATATATACATATTATGATAAGAATATCCAAGGTCAGGTAAAACGTGGATCAGGAGGTTTGTCACAGGTGGAATTTACCACAAATGTGTGGGAGTCAGAGGTTAGATAAGACAGAGACGGGAAAGTGCTATTACCACATAGATCTTAGCATTAAATACAGGCAAAAAGATACACATGATAACCTCTAAGTATATGTGTTACAATCCCCAATATGGAAGAGAAGGAAGAGAGAAAGATCATAGAGAGAAAAGAGAGAGAGAGAGAGATAAAAGAGATAAAGAACCCTGCCATAGAGGCAGGCTAGGGAGGGGGAGGGAATCTGGGGACATTGGTGGTAGGAAATGGGCACTGGTGGAGGGATGGGTGCTGGAACATTGTATGGCCGAAACCCAAACATGAACATTTTTGTAATTATTTATCTCATGGTGGTATAATAAAATATGTTAAAAAATAAATTTATGGGGGCCAGAGAGATAGCCCAGTGAGTAGGGCGCTTGCCTTGCACGCAGCAGACCTGTACCGGACCGGGTTCTATCCCGGCATCCCATATGGTCCCCGAGCACCGCCAGGAGTAATTCCTGAGTGCAGAGCCAGGAGTAACCCCAGAGAGTCACCGGGTGTGACCCAAAAAAGCAAAATAAATAAATAAATAAATAAATAAATAAATAAATAAAAGTACTATCACCATCACTGAGAGATTCTCAGACATGGGGCAGAGCTGCTACTTGCTCTCCCTGTGTCAGCCACTCATGAGGCGCCCGGGAGGCATGGCGGGTTCCAGCCCTGGCTTGCCACCCCAACAAAGCCTCTACAACAAGCCAGATGACCCCCGACTCCATGGGGGCCGCCATTTTCCACATCCGGACTTCCCTCTCGTCACAACTCCACCCAGCAGACCAGACTATCACAGCCCAGATCATCAACACCCACCCTGCAGCAGTTTTTTTTCAATCCAGCCCAGGTACGCTGAACGAGAGACTCTCAGATATGGGGGCAGAGATGCTACTTGCTCTTCCTGTGCCCAGCCTCTCAGGAGGCGCCCGAGAGGCATGGCGGGTTCTAGCCCAGGCCTGCCACCTCAGCAGAGCCTCACAACAAGCCAGATGACCGCTCGACTCCATGGGGACCGCCATTTTTCACTTCCAGACTTCCCTCTCCTCACAACTCCACCCAGCAGACCAGACTATCACAGCCCGGATCATCAACACTAACCCTGCAGCAGTTTTTTTTTTTTTAATCCGTCCCAGGTATGCTGAACCAGAGACTCTCAGACATGGGGCAGAGCTGCTACTTGCTCTCCCTGTGCCCAGCCACTCATGAGGCGCCCAGGAGGCATTGCAGGTTCTAGCCTTGGCCTGCGACCCCAGCATAGCCTCACAACAAGCCAGACTACCCCCCCGACTTCATGGGGGGCAGCCATTTTCCACATCCGGACTTCCCTCTTGTCACAACTCCACCCACCCAGTAGATCAGACTATCACAGCCCGGATCATCAACACTAACCCTGCAGCAGTTTTTTTTTTTTTCAATCCGGACCAGGTATGCTGAACCAGAGACTCTCAGACATGGGGGCAGAGCTGCTACTTGCTCTCCCTGTGCCCAGCCGACAACTTGCTCTCCCTGTGCCCAGCCTCTCATGAGGCGCCGGGAGGCAAGGCGGGTTCCCAGTCTGGCCTACCACCCCAGCAGAGCCTCACAACAAGCCAGACGACCCCCCCCCCCAACTCCATGGGTGCTTCCATTTTCCACAACCGGACTTCCCTCTTGACACAACTCCACCCAGCAGACCAGACTATCACAGCCCGGATCATCAACACCCACCCTGCAGCAGTTTTTTTTTTTCAATCCGGCCCAGGTATGCTGAACGAGAGACTCTCAGATATGGGGGAAGAGCTGCTACTTGCTCTTCCCTGCCGCTCATGAGGCGCCCGGGAGTTATGGCGGATTCTAGCCCTGGCTTGCCACCCCAGCAGAGCCTCACAACGAGCCAGATGACCCCCCCCATGGTCTCCCATGGGGGCCACCATTTTCACATCCGGACTTTGTTCTTGTCACAACTCCACCCAGCAGACCAGACTATCACAGCCCGGCCTCGTGTGGCCACTTGGGCGGCCACGCAGTTCATCAGTAAATGCTTTATTTAGAGGTGACTTCAAGAGTATGCCACCCACACGGTAAGCCTGGCAAGCTCCTCGTGTCGTAGTTTGATATGCCAAATAGCAGTAACATTTATATTTGGTCATTCCCGTGACCTAATATAATTGTTTGAGGCTCTTTATGTTCCTGGAGCAAGCGGGATGCCCTTGGGTTCTACTAGCATGAGACAGGACATATGGAGATATAACTGGTGCCTGCTCGGGCAAATAGATGATGAACGGGAAGATAGTGATAGTGACCACCATCACTATCACTATCTTCCCGTTCATCATCTATTTGCCCGAGCAGGCACCAGTAATACCTCCATATGTCCTGTCTCATGCTAGTACAGCGCAAGGGCATCCGCTGCTCCAGGAACATAAAAGCCTCAGACCATTATATTAGGTCATGGGAATGACCTAATATAATTGTTACTGGTATTTGGCATATAAAATACGACACAGGCAGCTTGCCAGGCTCTCCGTGTGGGTGGCATACTCTTGTAGTCACCTCTAAATACAGCATTTATAGGCTAGTCTGCTGCTGGGTGAATTTCTGACTAAAGGGAAGTTCGATGTGGAAGATGGAGGCTCTCATGGAGTGGGGGGTCATCTGGCTTGTTGTGAGGCCCTGCTGGGGTGGCGGGCCAGGGCTAGAACCTGCCATCCCCTCCCAGGCGCCTCGTGAGCGGCTGGGCACAGGGAGAGCAAGTAGCAGCTCTGCCCCATGTCTCTGAGTCTCTGGATCAGCATACCTGGGTGGATTGAAAAAAACTGCTGCAGGGTGGGTGTTGATGATCCGGGCTGTGATAGGCTTGTCTGCTGCTGGGTGGAGTTCTGATGAAAGGAAGTCCAATGTGGAAGATGGTGGCCCTCATGGAGGGGGGTTTCGTCTGTCTTGTTGTGAGTCCCTGCTGGGGTGATGGGCCAGGGCTAGAACCCGCCATCCCTCCCGGGCGCCTCGTGAGCGGCTGGGCACAGGGAGAGCAAGTAGAACTCTTCATTAAAAAAATATTGAAGCCTGATGGCCTTAAGCCTGAATGGCAAGGGCATGCAGATTCCCCCTTGAATGCACTGAGTTCCATACCTGGCACTTCAGCACCCAGGCAAAGGACAAATGAGCCTCTTTTATCCCAGTGTTTTTTTTTTTCCTGAGCTCTGAAAAGTTGCAGCTTTAGGACAAGGAAAACTTTTCTCTAACAAAACAAAAGCTGAAAACATAAACCCTCCTTGTGCCTAGTCACAGCCTTTTCTCTTTGTCTTCCACAGCTATTGGAAGTGGATTGTTTAAAGTACCTGACCCTGTTAGAATGGAAACAAAAACTGCTGACTCTGAGTTCTTCTTATCTAGCTGCTAACCAAGCAGAGTTTCAGACTCTCAACACTCCAGCTGTGTTAGCCAAGCTGCAGTGAGGAATAATGGATACATTAGACCCTTAACAGGAGCCTTCCTCCCTCTCCAGAAGAGGGGAGGCCATTAGCAAGGAGCAGGAACAAAAGAAGTGATAGAAGAAGGCAAGCTTAGGACAAAGCCCCCGCTTCACACAGTGCCCTTTGATCTGCTGGTAATGTTCTACTAGGAATAGCTCTTTTTGCCTGGCTACATTGCCTGGGGCCTGTCTGACCCCCAGAGACAGTCTCCCCTAAAGACAAAAAGCAGCGTGTCATTCAACTGTGGGGCTTAATGTTGAATGCTGATTTGGAGAGACAACTATTATGGAGATCATCTTTCACTAATTTGAAAGGTAAATCACTTTGTTTTCAATTGCAAAAGAGAAACTGGTTTGGAGATGTTGGGAAATTGATTCAGGTTTCTTTTTTACCACACCCTGTCAACTTGACTGTTTCCAGTCTTTCTACTATATGCCGCTCTCATTGCTGAGAGGTGAACTCACCTTCCACATGCCTACTAGTCTCCTGTGAATTCTCTCAGGGAAATGTATGTTCATCTTTTCTCTACATAAAAACCATAAATGTTAACACGATTATAAGTGATATTAAATACCAATTAAATGTTAAGCTATAAGTGAAAGGGGTTGGTCACCCGATGGGGTGACTGACTGGGAGCCTTTGAACGCCGCACCTATCAAGGAAAACTCTGAGAGACTGGGCCTATGCAAAAGCAAGGGTTTATTCGGAGCATGCTCGGGCTCATAGCATGACCACAAGCAGTCAGCAGCTAACAGCCCCGAGCCTTTTCAGGAAGGATCTTTTAAAAGATAGTTTCCACCGCTACAGAGAAGCCTGTGCATAACCATCCAATAGATTTAAAACATTACATCAAGGTCTGAGCGCAGGCAGCCAATCACTTTGTAACAAGTTACCATCCCTACCAATCGGGTCACACTCAATACTTCTTTCTATATTTGGTGCGGCTAGGCACACGTGCGGCATTGCAGGTCAGCAACGGCTATGCATACGTGCAGGAATGCAATTCATGCCAGATAGCAGGTTCTGGGAAGGGGTCTCCCAACCTCTAACAGGAATTTGTTCTGGGCCTTTTGTAAATAGCAGGATGAAAAGGTCACTTAGGCCCTAAATTGCTAACTTCCCATGAGTAGGCCTGCCCTGATTGGGGAGGGGGTTGCTGCCTTCTTTCATTAGAACAAAACTATAATAATTAAATTTATTTTAAATTATTTTAAATTAAAAACTTAAAAATGCCACTAATTAAAAAATATTTAAATTCAAGAGGACTGTTACAGAGGCCAAGGATGAAGCTCAGCCGCAAAACAGTTTCTCAGCATGTGTGAGGCCCTGAGTTTAATCCCGGAGGCCATTGAGGGAAAACGGAGAAAGAGACAGAGAAAGAGAAAGACAGAGAGACATGTTCAAAGCACAAAGCTAGTAACTAGCAGTTTTTCAATTGAGTAGACTTATAAATAAGCAACTGGATGATAGTGTGGCATATTTAACCAAAAAGACCACTTAGTGGGATTGGAATACTAAGGTGCAGACAGGACAGAGTCAAGATGCCAAATCAGACAAAAGGATAGATGTAAGGTCAGATACCAGGATAACAGGGACTATCCAACCTTCCACTGGACATCACTTCACTTTGATGTTTTGCCACCCTCGCTGTCATCAGCTCACAAGAATCAAAACACTTTGACTGGCAAAAAAAAAAATTTTTAATGGTTTGGATTGGCCAAGCTCACGTCCACCTGCCCAAAGAAAAATAAGATAGACTGTTGAAAAACTCAGGTGTGTGGGTTTTGTGACTGAAATCTCTAGGCATTCATGGAATTGGGGATGGCGTACCTCCCTCCCCCCCATCTCCCTGTTCTTCAGGAAAGCCTGGCAGTCATATTCATGTCCAAAAGCCACTACCAGTTAAAAACTTAACTCCAGCTTTATCACCCTCTTAAATTTTTCAAATTGCTGGAGCTACAATACAGTATACTGAGTAGCACACCACATTTAATGGGATATAAACTAGAAGGTAACAACCAGTAAGAGAATATATACATACAATGCCTACCTTGTAACAATATATTAGTAATTGCTTATTCAAGAGCTTAATGGCTCTATGGTGAGATTGAACAATCTTCACTAACTTTCTTCTAAGGAAACATGTCTGATCATTCTTAGCAAATTATTTATAACAAGCAATATGAAATAAATTATTGAGGGCAGACTTAACGGGTGGTTGGGAAAAATGGAAATAATGGTAGCAAGAAGGTGAAATGTTGGTAGGATTGGTGTTGGAATATTGAATATAGAATTCTAGAATTCTATTGAATTCAATCATGATCAACTTTGTTAAAAAGTGGGCCAGAGCAATAGTTCAGCAGGTAAGGCATTTGCTTTCCATGTGGTCAACCTGGTTCGATCCCATATGGTCCTCTGAGCACTGCCAGGAGAATTCTTAAATGCAGAGCCAGGAGTAACCTCTGAGCATTGCCAGTGTGACCCAAAAGCGCCCCCAACAAACCTTTAAAATATAATAAAGATACATACATAAAAGTAAGATGGAAATGAGGAATAGATACAAAGTAGCTATGAAACCCGGATGTCCACCTTGAAGAGTTTAGGCTCCAGAGTCTTCATACTCTATCACTAGACCAGCATGGCTTAGGTAGTGGTGCCCAACCAGTGCTAACTTTGCCTGCTGATCAATGTCTTTGCACAATATATGAAGACTTTCTATTGTTCTTAAAACTGGAAAGAGGAACTATTAGGAACAGATGCTGCTGAAAACCTACAATGCATAAAATAGCTCATCACACACACAAAAATATAATAGACTATGCAACAGCTTTAAATGTCAATAATGCCAAATTTGAAAAACTCTGCTATAAGAAAGACAAGGAATTGAGTTTAATGCAAATACTACAGGTTTTAGAAAATTCAGAGATTTCATTTGATGTAAACAATATGCCACACATTAAAAAAAGTAGAAAGGGAAAAACAAAATTTCAGACAAGAGTCTGTGGGGCCTCTCAGGGTAAGCTAAGTTGTTTAGACTCTATTTAATAGTATGAACACTTCTTAGCCCAAAATTATAACATACCTGCCTAAGTCTAGCACCTCTCTGTTTACTCTAAATTATACCTCCTGGAAGCCTTTGGAGCATCAAGTAGAGTGCTGGTGCTGTCAATGAGAGGGTCCCATTGTGTGATAAGAGTTTCACTTCTCTAGTGTATCACATATTTCTTGGGTGCATGAAACTGAAATTTAAAAAAAGTTAGAATGGCTTCTCCTATCAAGGAGATTAATGCCATTATTAACATCCAATCAAACAGAAAACCTGTTCTTAAAATAAATATATTTCTACAACAATAGAAATAATGTGGCTAGGAGATAGCACAGTGGTTTGGGCATAATGAGGGGAAAAAAGAGGTACCCAAGCACTGTGTTTTAGCATCTGAATAACCCAAGTTCAATCCTGGCACCAGATGGTCCCCAAGGACCAGAGGGTCCAGCCCTGGAGGCCCCCAAGCACCACAAGGAGGCCCAGGGCACTGCGGTACTGGAGCAACACCTAATCCTCACATCCTCAGGCCTGCCCAGGCCGGCATCTCTCTGGCAGAGAATTTCCCATGAGGCTCTTTGCAAGGCCCCCTTCAAGTGCCACACAACTAAAATAAAGTAATATTAATCACTTGTATCACTTGCTTTCTGGTTTTTCATGGATTTGCTTGAGTGGGCACCAGTAGCATCTCCATATGTCCTGTCACATGCTAGTGTAGCCCAAAGGCAACTGCTTGCTCCAGGAACATAGAGTCTCAAACCATTCCATCAGGTCATGGGAATGAAGTCTATAATTGTTACTGGTTTTTGGCATATCAAATATGACACAGGTAGCTTGCCAGGCTCTGCCGCTCGGGTGGGATACTCTTGCAGTCACCTCTAATCTCGAGCTTTATTGATGAACCATGTGGCCACAAAGCTGGGATTGTGATCAGCTCTTCTGCTGGGTGGAGCTCTGACGAGAGGGGAGTCCAGATGTGGAAGATGGCAGCCCTCATGGTGTGGGGGGGTCCTCTAGCTTCTTGAGAGGCTCTGCTTGGGTGGCGAGCCAGGGCTAGAACCCGCCTTCCCTCCTGGGCCTGCCTCGTGATCAGCTGTGCACAGGGAGAGCCAGTAGTAGCTCTGCCCCGTGTATGTGAGTCTCTCCTGTGTATGTGAGTCTCTCAATATTAATATATTAATATATTTTGTTTTTATGTAAAGTGCTTATGCAAAATTTTATGTGAAAATTTCACATTTTTCTCAGTTCTAAAATCAGTAGTATTTCTTAGTTTAATAAATAGGACCTTTTATCAAGGACGTATGTGAAATTATGTCACTTTAAACGCAATGAAATAGGATATACTCCTTTTTCTCTCATTAGCCAATGGTTAAATTTTATTAACACTCATTTAAAAGACCAGTTGTTTGTGTGTAGGTGTTAGTGTTGAACTTTGGCCAAATGTGAAGAATCATAGAGAACCAACCTCTCTGTATCATTATTTTATGAAGGGTTGTTACTAACCAGTATCTCCCTCATGAAATGTTTACTCTGTGCCAAAGTGTGTGGAAGCACATGTGAGGACCTTCATTCAGGCCAGCTTGCTTTGCCATACGCTTTGGGCTCTTCTTATTTTACACAGACTTTCCAGGTCTACCATCCAATAATTTTATTTGCACAAAGGAAATGAAGGAAAATTCCTTCCTACATCCTTTTCCTATTCCTCATGAACTGGACCCCTCCATCCTTTTTGACAACCAAACACCAGCAGGACTGATATGAAATGAAATCTATCCTCCTGCATTATTATCAGCCTCAGAAACAAAGGTGTGAAGTAAGGCTGAGGAAGGAGCTCTGCAGATCAATAGTGGTACAGCTTCAGTAACTGGATTTCCAGGAAATGGTTATGAGCTGATTTAAATACTAATGAACTGGTGATCTGGAAGAAGCAGGAAGACTGAAATACAAAGCATAAAATCTCAGCTGGGCCAGGGTTATCTCCTGTCTATACAAGCTTTACAGTAGAGTGACCACATTTTAAACCTCCTGCTAAAGAGGCACTACTCTGTGAAATACTGCTGAATGAGGTAAGAATATTTTCCCACTGACTTCAGTGCTTGTTACTTACTTGTACCCTTAGATAAGTTGAAAGAGTCTCTAAGGCCACAGTGTAAAAGCCCCTTCATCCAAACCTTTAATCTAAAAGAATTCTGTGTTAGGAAAGATGCTTTCAATTTCCTTTTAGAATCCACTAAATAGTTTCTGCTTGCAGGCTCACATATAGAGGCATGAATGGAATCTCTAGTGTGTATAGGAAGAGGTGATTTATTTGAAGAATGTCTCCTGTTCCTGCATGACTGAGAAAATCCTTCAGTTGCCTCTAGGATATTAAAAAACAAAAAAACACTTGCTATTATAGTAAAAACAAATTTAATTTCCAAAAAACTTTTTATGCATATTGCACTGGGACTGATAATCTGCTGATTTGACTCAAAATAGAAGATTTACTTTTTGGATTTACAAATCACATTTCAAAGTAACAATAAGCAATTCCTTTTGGGGCTTATTCAGCAGGCACTTTGGCAGGGGTGGATGGAGTTCCTAAAATGGAGACACCAGGCTAAAGTCAGGAAAGATAATAGAGGAACAGTCCAGAGAGGGCCAAGAAATGTGGCAACTTTAATTGTGTATCCACATGTCTCTAAACTTAGACAGCTCCAACTACCAGCCTAGCAATGTGACCAGCTTTGTTGACTACAGGACTCATAGCCTTAGATGAGGGACAAAAACGGCCCTTACTTCACATGCAAAACAGAAGGTGGTACAAAAAATATTAATAACAAACTAAAGGGTGTCCAATGCAAGTCAAAACTTATGCAAAAAATCTATCACTGTATCACTGTCTTCACGTTCATCATCGATTTGCTCAGCGGGCACCAGTAACATCTCCATATGACCTGTCTCATGCAAGTAGAGCCCAAGGGCACCTGCTTGCTCCAGGAACATAAAGAGCCTCCAACCATTCCATCAGGTCATGGGAATGAGGTCTATAATTGTTACTGGTATCTGGCATATCAAATACGACACGGGTAGCTTGCCAGGCTCTGCCGTGCAAAAAAAAATCTATAATTAAATAATTTTATTTTTTGCTGAGATTGTTATTTATAATACTACTGGTGATGTTTTTTCGTGCACATGAATCCAACAGCACCCTATTAGCAGTGTACCCATAATGTAACTCCTTTCATCCCATTCCCCACAACCAACAAACTTAATTGTGTACATCAGTTCTCCTATTATGTTGCCTTTTGCCCTGTGATACTCCGCTTGCTGTGTATCTTTAAGACCCTTATGTGAGAGAGTTCATTCTGTATCTGTCTCTTCCTTTGGACTGACTTCACTAAACATGGTATTTCTTGTTCCATTCATGCAGCTGCAAGTTGCATGATTTTTTATCTTTCTTTATCCTTCTTTTCTTCCTTACAGCTCCATAATATTCCATTGCTATGCATACCACTAATATTTTTGATATTTTATTATACCATAGTGAGATATACAATTACAAAGATGTTCATAAGATGTTAATATTTGGATTACGGTCATACAGTGTTCCAGCACCCATCCCTCCACCAGTGCCAATTTCCCACCACCAATGTCCCTGATTCCCTCCCCCCCCCCTAGCCTGACTCTATGGCAGGTTCTTTATCTCTTTCTCTTTCTCTCTCTCTATCTCTCTTCCTTCCCTTACATATTGTGGATTACAATACAAACATTAAAGGTTATCATGTGCATCTTTTTGCCTGTATTTAGTACTAAGTTCAAGGTTGGTATTAGCACTTTTGACAATTATTGGCACAATGTTCCATTCTCTGTCTTAGCTAACCTCTGATTTCCACACGTTTGTGATAATTTCTACCATGACAAAAACTCCTGATCCACGTTTTTCCTGAACTTGGATATTGGTAATATATATATATATATATATATATATATATATATATATATATATATATATATGAGAGAGAGAGAGAGAGAGAGCTCCCACTCTCCCCACCAGGTGCATTCCTGCAGCGGGCAGCCCCCGAGGCACCCCCTTTCCAGCATAAAGGGCTAAAACTTTGAGAAGGGGACCAATCCACACCAGCCTCTTCGGATCACCCTCCTGACGCCATCCGCGCCAAACGCCTGGGCAGCTCCCACTCTCCCCACCAGGTGCTTTCCCACGGCGGGCAGCCCCTCGAGGGACCCCCTTTCCAGCCTAAAGGGCTAGAACTTTGAGAAGGGGACCAACATACACCCAGCCTCTTCAGATCACCCTTCTGACACCATCCAACCCGACGCCCAGCAGCTCCCTGCTCTCGCCACCAGTGCCTTCCCCCGGAGGGCAGCCTCCCAAAGCACCCCATTCCAGCATAAAGGGCTGGAACTTTGAAAAGGGCACCAAGCCACACCCAACTTTTTCAGATCTTCCACTGGACTACCTCTACTGAGACCCCCTGACTCCGGAACCACCCAGAGACACTCCAAAATTCAAAACCGTGCAGACGCGCTAGAAGTAATATGAGATACCAATGAGCATTTGCCCCTACATACTTTGCTATAGATCCCTAACTGCAAAGTAATTCAGGCACCTACTAACTCTATTGCCTAGTAACCCATAACACACACTTTCAACCTACAATAGTCATTATGGTAAAAGCAACGCAGAATTCCTTCAAGCTCTAAGATTGAAGTCACTAATACAGATGAGTCAAGCAATAACGATGAGCTATATAATCTCTCTGAAAAGGAATTTCTGAAGGAACTGTTAAAGATTCACAAAGAACTCAAAGAAACAATGGAATACAAAGTCAATAAAATACAAGAGGACATGAGAGCAAAATTGAGTAAATTTCAGACCAAAGTACAAGCAGAAATGACAGATATTAGAAATGAGGTAAGTGAACTGAAAAACACAGGGGAAGGCCTCCAAAGCAGAGAAACAGCTACTGAAGAAAAAATTAGTGATCTCAAAGACGAGGTTCTGAGATTCTGTAGACAACACCAGAAGATGGAGCAAAGACTCACAATCAACGAACAGACTACCAGAGAAAATCGGGATGAAGCCAAAAGGAACAAAATACACATAATTGGGGTCCCAGAAGGGCAAGAAGAAAACCCTGATGAAGAAGAAACTGTCAAAGCCATCATCGCTGAGAAGTTCCCTGAGCTGATAAAAGCATGCTCCAAGATACAGGAAGCCCGTAAGGATACCATCTAAAAAAAACCCCAATAAGAATACTTCAAGACACATCCTATTATTAAAATGACAAAAACAATAGACAGAGATAGAATACTAAAAGCAGCAAGATCAAAGAAGAAAATCACATACAAAGGAGCATCCCTGAGATTTACAGCAGACTTCTAAGATCCAAGCCCGAAAACAATGGTGGGATATTGTGGAAAGACTCAATGAACTGCAGGCTTCACCAAGAATTCTTTACCCAGCTAGAATTACTTTCAGATGTGAAGAAAAGATACACAACTTCATGGATAAACAACAACTCAGGAAATTCATAGACTCAAAACTTTAAGTTCATAGACTTAAAAGAAGGATTGAAGGGTCTATTGTAAACTAAGACAACCCAAAACCACAACAAGTTTAAACAGAAAGATGGCACAAAATCCAATGACAATAATATCTCTCAACGTCAACAGTCTAAATGCACCAATTAAGAGACATAGGGTGGCAAAATGGATTGGGAAACTGAATCCAACATTCTGCTGTCTACAAGAAACACATCGGAATAATCAGAGCAAACACAGACTCAAAGTCAAAGGCTGGAAGACCATTCTCCACGCAAACAACTCCTGCAAAAAGGCAGGTGTGGCCATACCCGCATCTGACGATATAGACTTCAGAAAAGAAGAAAGGGCCCACATAAATAACCTAACCTCACAGCTGAAAATATTAGAAAAAGACCAACAAAAGGAAGTCCAACTGAGGCAGAAGGAAGGAACTAATAAAACTTAGGGAGGAAATCAACGAGCTGGAAACAAAAAAAAAATCCGAAAAATTAATGAAACCAAGAGCTGGTTCTTTTGAAAAATTAAACAAGATCGGCAAGCCACTGGCAAAACTTGTAAGGACAGGGAAAGAGAAAACCCAAATAAACAGAATCAGAAATGAAAATGGTGATATCACAACAGAAAAGACAGAAATCCAAAATATCATCAAAGATTACTTTGAGAACCTGTGTGCCACCGAAACATGAGAACCAAGAAGAAATGGATAAATTCCTGAAGTCCTATAACCTCCCACGATTGAAACAAGAAGACTTCCAATACCTGAATAAGCCTATCAGCATTGAGGGAAATTGAAAGAGTAATGAAAAGTCTGCCCAAACACAAAAAGCCCAGGTCCAGATGGGTTCATTAGCGAATTCTACCATACCTTTAAGGAGGACCTACTGCCTGTCCTGTTCAAGCTCTTCCAGGAAATAGAAGAAACAGAAATACTCCCAAACAGTTTCTACGAGGCACGCATCACCCTGATACCCAAAACAGGGAGAGACAACACAAAGAAGGAAAATTACAGACCAATGTCCTTGAAGAACACAGATGCTAAGATCTCCAACAAAGTACTAGCAAAAAGAATCCAAAGACTCATCAAAAGATCACACATCATGACCAAGTAGGATTCATCCCGGGAATGCAAGGATGGTTCAACATTTGCAAACCAATCAAAATAATAAATCACATCAATAATATAAAAAATAAAAACCATATGATCCTATCAATAGATGCAGAAAAAGCATTTGACAAGATCCAGCACCCATTCATGATTAAAACCCTCCAGAAAATGGGAAATGAAGGAAGCTTCCTCAAGATAGTCAAAGCCATCTATCAAAAACCCACAGTGAGTATCATTCTCAATGGGGGAAAAATCAAAAGCCTTCCCCTTAAGATGAGGAACACAACAAGGTTGCGCTCTCTCACCTCTTTCATTGAATATAGTTCTGGAAGTACTTGCCATAGCAATCAGAGAAGAAAAGGACATTAAGGGCATCCAGATAGGCAAGGAAGAAATCAAGCTATCATTATTTGCAGATGACATGATATTATACCTAGAGAACCCTAAACTCTAGACTCAAAAACTCTTAGAAACAGTAGATGTGTATAGTAGAGTGGCAGGGTACAAAATCAATACCCAAAAGTTGGTGGCTTTCCTATACACAAATAACGAAAGAGAAGAAAGGGATATTAAGATATCTATTCCATTCACAATTGTAGCACAGAAAATCAAATGCCTAGGAATCAGCTTAATCAAGTGTGTAAAGGACCTATACAAAGAGAACTACAAGACACTGCCTCAAGAAATAAAACAACAAGAGGAAATGGATCCTATAAGGATCCCCATGACATTCTTTAAAGAAATTGACCAAACACTCCTGAAATTCGTATGGAATAATAACCCCCAAGGATAGCTAAAGCAATCCTTGGGAAAAAGAAGATGGGAGTCATCACCTTTCCCAACCTCAAACTGTACTACAAAGCAACAGTAACAAAAACAGCATGGTACTGGAATAATAACAGACCTGTGGATCTATGGAACAGAGTTGAGTATCCTGACAACCACCCTCAAAGACATGATAAGTTAATCTTTGATAAAGGTGCAAAGAGTCCAAACTGGAGTAAGGAAAGCCTCTTCAACAAGTGGTGCTGGGAAAACTGGACAGCTACATGTAAAAAAAATGAATTTGGACCTGTGTCTAACACCTTGCACAAAAATCAGATCAAAATGGATTAAAGATCTCAATATCATACTTGAATCCATAAAAGTACATTGAAGAAAATATAGGAAAAACCCTCCACGACACGGAAGCTAAAGACATCTTCAAAGGTGAAACACCATTAACAAAGCAACTAGAAGAAAAGATAAACATATGGGACTACAAGAAACTAAAGAGCTTCTGTACCTCAAAAGAAACAGTGACTAAGATACAAAGGCAATACACAGAATGGGAAAGAATATTCACCCAATGCCTGTCTGATAAGGGGTTAATATCCAGTATATATCAGGCACTGGTACAGCTATATAAGAAGAAAATAACCAACCCCATAAATAAATGGTCAGAAGAGATGAAATAAAACTTTGACAAGGAAGAAATTCGAATGGCCAAAAAAGGCATGTGGAAAAAATGCTCATCATCACTAATCATCAGAGGGATGCAAATCAAAACAACCATGAGATACCACCTCACACCACAGAGACTGGCCCATATTAAAAGGGTAAAAGCAACAAGTGCTGGCGTGAATGTGGGGGAAAGGGGACTATCATACATTGTTGGTGGAAATTTTGATTTGTACAACCTTTCTGGAAAACAATATGGACATTCCTCCAAAGGCTAGAAATTGAGCTCCCTTTTGACCCAGCCATACCGCTCCTGGGAATATAACCTGGGAAGCCAAAAACACACAGTGGAAGCACAATCCGCACTTTTATTTTCATAGCAGCACTATTCATAATAGCCAGAACCTGGAAACAACCAGTATGCCCAAGAACTGATGACTGTATAAAGAAACTGTGGTACATCTACACAATGGAATACTATGCAGCTGTTAGGAAAAATGAAGTTATGAAATTTGCCTATAAATGGATGGACATGGAAAGGATCACGTTGAGTGAAATTAGCCAGAAGGAAAGAGAG
>JAJIBD010012108.1:0-19482 GCA_021461705.1 Cryptotis parvus
TATGGTCCCCTAAGTGTTGCAGGACACCTAAAAGCCTAGGGCCTCTGCATCTGCCCTGGATTGCCGCCTGCAGGTCACTTCATAGATGAGGGGGTAGTCTGAATGTGGCAGTCTTATCTAACCATGTATTCTGTACTGGCTGGTATAAATATTCTCTCATGCTACCACAATCATCGTGGGACTAGCTAGATCTTACCAGCATATTTGCCTGACCACCTTGGATCTCTAAGTAATTAGACCAGAGAGAAATGCTGTTTGCCTCCAAGCAAGCAAGCATGGCTCCCTGATAACTCAAAGGCAACTAAAATACAAAACTACCATGAAGTAGAGGAGACTCTTGTGAAGGCTTGGAGAAATATTTAACTGGCATTAGTATTAGTCTTTGGTACAGAGACATGCCATCTCAGAAACCCCCTTCTCTACCCTATAAAGGCAATTCCAGGCAGACCTTGGCTCAAGACATTAGGTGAGGTCCTGGGAGAAATTACATAAGGGCATTTGATCCTTCCTGCCAGGGGAAGTTACATTTAGCTTATAGCTTCTCCCAGCTCTGCTAGGAGGCTTTTAATTAGCTCTGGGTCCTTGTAAACAGCCAGATGCCTCCTGAAGTTGCTAGCATTTCTATAGAGCTATTTTCATCTCTACATAGCCCAGCCCAGAATGGGCTGGGCTGAGGAGTTTGGGCGGATTTCTAGCTATAAAATAGGCTGCAAGAAGAAAGAAGCTCTCTCTTTTTTTCCCCTTTTGCCATTTCGGCTTCCCTTGGTGTTTTGCTTCTCCATCCTCTCCATTCTCTGTTGGGCCTCAACACGTGGTGGCAGCCATCTTGGCCTACACCTAGCTGGGGCCTAGCTGAGAACCCAGAGTCTGGAGGTTTTCCCTGCTCCTGGATTGTATATTGGAACCTGTGATAGTAAAGCCCTTTTAAAACTGCAACGGATTCCTGAGTCTTCATCCATTCCCCTGCCGGCTTCAGAGGTAGAAGGGAACTCCGCTTCCCGACACTGTTGGGGACCCAGGCACCGCTCCCCGACACCTAAGCACTGCTATAAGTGATTCCTGAGCACAGAGCCAGGAGTAAGCCCTGAATACTGCTGGGTGTGGCCCAGTCCCCCTCCCAAAGTACTTAAACAATAGAAGACATTCAGAATCTCATTGTCATTGTCTTAATCAGAGAGCTTAAAGAAATAAAATGTTGGAAAATCAAAATATTTTGAAATGCAAGATGATTCAAAAGAGTTCTTTAAAAATTTTACTAGAAAATGCTTCTATATTTATATGTAAATAATTGGAATGATTTTTTTTGGTTTTGGTTTGGGGAGCCACACCTGGTGGTGCTCAAGGATTACTCCTAGTGATGCTCATGGAACCATATGGTATCACTTGATCACTTGATCACTTGAATCCCGTTATTCATCGATTTGCTCGAGCGGGCACCATTAACATTTCCATTGGACCCTATCACATGCCAATGTAGCCCAATGGCATCTGGTTGATTCAGGAATATGAAGAGCCTCAAACCGTTCCTTTCAGGGTCTTGACAAGGAAGTCTGACCATCTTGTAGGTGGGCGGCCACGTGATCTTTTGACATCCCGTGGGATCCAGTCGGTAATGGCTCTAGTCCAGCGATTGTCTCCAAATTCGCATTACATGTCCAACCCATCTGATTTTCGATGCCTTGGCAAACGAGACAGCATCCCTGATTCTGGAGATTAAACCTGGCTTGGCCACATGCAAGACAAATGTCATACCCTATGTACTATCTCTCTAGCCCTGAAATCATTAGAGTGATTTTCAGTTTTAAAACACCAATTCACTTGTCACATAAGAAAGAATAAAGCTAGATCACTACCTCACTGCATCCACATAAATCCAAAATGGATCAAATACTTAGATGGAGGAGTAGAGACCACAAAACTCATAGAAAAGACAAATGTTCACCACACATAAGGGCCACAGTGTGGGGGGGGAAGGGGAGCTCAACTCCAATATAAAGGAAAACATAAGCAAAAGTAAATAATTAGGACAACATATTTGGAGGTGGGAGGCACACCAGATGTGCTCAGGGCTTCTCCCTAGCTCTGCACTCAGGGATCACTTCTGGTGCTGCTGCTCAGAGACTATATGGGGTGCTGGGGCTGAACCTCAGTTAGCTACAAGGGAAGCATCTCCCTGCTGTACTCTCTCTCAGCTCCCAACATAAAACTTTAAAAACCTTCTGAACAGAGAACTGTTGGTAAAATGAAAAGATAGCCTATTAAATGGAACAAAATATTTGCCATCATAGATCTAATGGGAGTCTAACATGTAAAATATAGAAAGAATGCATGAAAGTGAAAAAACAACAAAATAACCTCACCAAAAATGGGCAACATTTCTCCAAAAGAAGACACACCCCCCCAAAAAAAGACACACAGCTGAGAAATAGGCACGTAAAATGTGCTCATCATCCTATATTATCAGGGAAATAAAAATCTAAAAATAATGAGATGCACAAAAAGACAAAGACCAGAAACAAGTGCTGGTCCAGTAGAGAAAAAAGAGGCCCTCAAAGCTGTTGAACTGTAAACTCATCTTGCCTCTACGAGCATCCAGATCCAGGTTCCTCAAGATGCTGAAAATAAACTTACTATGTAATTCAGCAATTTTACTCTAGGTACCTACCCCAATAACATGGAAACATTAATTTGGGGCTTCAAGGGTAGAGGACCGGCAAAGCACCTGCGTTTTTGGCCAGTGAGGCTTTAGTTCAATTCCTGGCACTGCCCCAAATGCCCAAGTGCAATCACAGGTCTCAGTAATTTGGAATTCCAGCACCACCCAAGTGTGTGAGCTCCAACACATCACAACCAGGTATGTACAGCATCTGTTCATCCAATAATGGCAATAACAGAGAAGGAGAAAGTAAAATTTTAATGCAGCTAATTTAAAATTATACCTATACGCACAACTATATTCACTGGATCTCTGTTAGCAAATGATGCTATGGAAACAACCCAGTGTCCAACATAGATCAGTGGATAGAGAAACTGTAGTATTAATACACAAGGAAATGCTACTCAGCTATAAGAAAAGAACAAATCTTAACATTTGCAGCTAAGACAGAAAAAAGAAAGTCAAACACTTCACTATATACTTTGTTTTCCAAAAGTGTCAACAACCTAATGTAAGCTCCTGGGAGGTGTATGCTCAGGGCCCAATTACTCCCAAGTTAAACTATAGAAGAATCAGGTTTGAAAACTCTTGTAGTTTCTAAGGCACTGTCTTCACTACTTCCAGGTTGGTAAGGAAACCATCTATAGCTTCAGTTTTCTTTCAGTCACTGTTTGTTTGCTGGACTTAACCAGAACTACCAGGTCCAACAGAAGCACAGAACTTTTTGCTTTAGTTTCTGGCCCCAAAGGGCTCTAGAGTAAACCTCTCCTGTGGCCATCTGAGGGCAGATACTTGGAACCTAAGGGGCTAGAAAGTGTTGTTGATAAATGGGAGTGTCTGAAGACTCACAGGACACTGAATTAATGGAAAGGAAAGGTAAAAAGTATGATTTGGTTGTAACAAGCCAATTTCCACCTGGTTGGGGAGGTTGACTTAGAGCACAAGAATTGCACACATTTACACTACAGCTGGGGGGGGGGGGTCACCACATTCCAAGAAGGTAAACATACAATTCAACTGGTTGTGAAAGGGAAAAGTTATGAGCCCCTATGAGATCTGCTCAAACAAACTGCACTTTGGGTCTGGAATTCCCAACATCAGCTCTTCATGGCAGAAACTGCTGCTTTTAAAGCAGTCTCCAATAGCAACTTTCAAAATTGAGAAGGCTTCAGACACCCACAGGTGCGGTATCCAGAATCCTCTCATACTGGCTAAATTAAGCTCTTACATTTTTATCACTCCACAAGCACAAATTTGAGAGCCACCAGTTGGGTTTTTGGGGGGGGGTAGGCAGTGGGGAGGAGGCTTGATTTCTTGTCATAGCTAGGCTTTATTTGCTTTGGATGTCAGTGCACAAATGCCTTCCTAAGCAAGTGGTCAGTTTCTTTGTTTTTGCTTTCTGGGTCATCTGCTGATGCTCAGGAATTACTCCTGGCAGGTTTTTTTTTTTTGGCTTTTTGGATCACACCTGGCAATGCTTACGGGTTACTCCTGGCTCTGCACTCAGGAATTACTCCTAGCAGTGCTCAGGGGACCATATGGGATGCCGGGGATTGAACCTGGGTTGGCCGCGTGAAAGGCAAATGCCCTACCCACTGGACTATCGCTCCGGCTTCTGGCAGTGTTTTAGGGAACAAATGGATGCCGGGGATCGAACCTAGTTGGCTGCATGCAAGGCAAATGCCCTACCTGCTTTTTACTATTGCTCTGGTCCCACAGGTGATCAGCTTTATTTTAAAATTGCTTAGTCACTTCAAATCAAACTTATTTCTGTATCAGTGAAAATCATCACAATAGCAATACATATAAGGCATACACGTATCCTACCCATAAGCCTCTCAGGAAGAGATAGTGCTGTCCCCACTTACAGGCCTGCCTGGGTTTTAGGACCTGCATCCAGCCAGAAGAATACACCTGTAGATGTCTGCTGTGCAGGAGCAGTTACACAAACAACTACCTCTTCCTTCCAGAAAATGCTGCAATTCAAATGATCCTCCGGATGATGTGTGCCTGGTTCTGAGAACACTGTGGCTACTGCCTTCATGGGCGCACAGCTCCCCCTCACTAGGCTCATTTGCTTCCCTCCAGAGCAGACCAGCACTGAGCTGGGCCAGTCAGCCTGGGCCTAACCCCACATCGGGAGCCTCTGCACTAACAACAGTGAGACCATGTACAAGTTCTTTAACATCTATTTGAAATAAAAAATGAAAAACAAAGTCACAGCTAAAAAACATAGAGAGATTTGCTATGTGCTTAAGATAGTACCTGGCACAGTGTAAGCACTCCACACGGATACAATGCTGTGGTGTACAGTGTCGGCACTCCACACGGATACAATGCTGTGGTGTACACTGTAGGCACTCCACACGGATACAATGCTGTGGTGTAGAGTGTGGCACTCCACACGGATACAATGCTGTGGTATAGAGTGTAGGCACTCCACACAGATACAATGCTGTGGTATAGAGTGTAGGCACTCCACACAGATACAATGCTGTGGTGTAGAGTGTAGGCACTCCCACACGGATACAATGCTGTGGTGTAGAGTGTAGGCACTCCACACGGATACAATGCTGTGTTGTACACTGTAGGCACTCCACACGGATACAATGCTGTGGTGTACACTGTAGGCACTCCACACGGATACAATGCTGTGGTGTAGAGTGTAGGCACTCCACACGGATACAATGCTGTGGTGTACACTGTAGGCACTCCACATGGATACAATGCTGTGGTGTAGAGTGTAGGTACTCCACAGGGATACAATGCTGTGTTGTACACTGTAGGCACTCCACACGGATACAATGCTGTGGTGTAGAGTGTAGGCACTCCACACGGATACAATGCTGTGGTGTACACTGTAGGCACTCCACACGGATACAATGCTGTGGTGTACACTGTAGGCACTCCACACGGATACAATGCTGTGTTGTACACTGTAGGCACTCCACACGGATACAATGCTGTGGTGTACACTGTAGGCACTCCACACGGATACAATGCTGTGGTGTACACTGTAGGCACTCTACACGGATACAACGCTGTGGTGTGCATGGTAGGCACTCCACACGGATACAATGCTGTGGTGTACGAATGTAAGCACGGCACGGACACACACATGATGCTATGTGTCACAGGAAAGCAAATGTCTGTGGAGAGGCTGAGCAGGGGAAACAGGCCCTTCTCAAAGCAGGTATTAGATGCTTTCCTTTCCCTTGTAACTGCTGTCTGCATCTCATCCTCCCCACCCAACCCACCCACTCGCCATCCCAGACTCTCACTGCATGATCCCAGGTGATGTTGTCTAACAGCAAACTCCCTTATTCCAGGGGGTTATAAACAAGGCAACAGTACAACAAAATCAGTCTAAGAATAAGAACCATCCCTAGGTTGCAGCTGGCAGCCAGAAGCGATGAATTTTTTTCAATTGTTTTTGTGTCCTCAATAAAGAAATGCCTTCACTCCCTCAATGGTGTACAGTGAGGGAAGAGAGAGTGCAGCTATAAGAGTACATTTAATTGAGTGATTCAGAACTTCAAAAGCCTCAGAGGTGTTCTGTTAACAACCAACTTTAGTGAAATTCAAAGCATTTAATTAAACAAAAATATCACAGATTCATATCTCAGATATAAAATACCATGTGATGTATTGTAAAGGAATTTTCTTAATTCCTCAGAAAAATCAGTGGTGATCAGCAGTAGTCAGAAAAATCAGCATAAATATGGGTCATGCAACTGCTGAACATAAGAATGTCATTTACGTTTTATGTCACACTTCTGCTTTTCAGATTGTTTAACTGTTATCCAAACTCTGAGCTGATAACTTCAAGGCAATCAAACTTCTATATCCGGGAAGAACTAAATCCTGGGTGCAGCCCAGGACTGTACCTGCTATGATATTTTCATAAATGCCAAAAAGCAAAGTAGTGATTTTCATAGCAAGAAAGTACTGAAGTGCCACATAGGGTGGAAAGAGATTTTAAGCACTCCCGATGCATTCGATTCTATTTCACAAGAGCAATCTAAAGTTTCCTTCCAGGGGCCAGGGCAACAGCACAGCGCGGAGGGCGTTTGCCTTGCATGCAGCCAACCAGGGTTCCATCCCTGGCATCCCATATGGTTACCCCACCCCCAGCACCGCCAGGAGTAATTCCTGAGTGCAGTCAGGAGTAACTGAGCACAGCTGGGTGTGATCCAAAAAAGTTAAAAAAAAAATTCCTTCCAAGGTAGAAAGCTGAGGGTACAACCAGCCTAATTCGGAGTTGACACCCCAGCACTACAGTGGGTGCTTGCAAAGGGTTGGCCCCTAACTGTGGGTGCGACCTGATGACCGTCCCCCATGCCATAAGAGCTTCGAGGTCTCTTCAACAAGTGTCCTCTCGGGGCTCTGCCGGCTACGGGCACCTGACAGCGAGCTCCGGAACGCAATTCCGGTCTGAACCTTTGCGCCCCGCGTCCCCAGCAGGACAGTTCCTCCTCCAGCTCCTCTCCGCCGCGTCCCCATGACAAGTCCCCACCACATCTTCACGCGCTCGCATCCAGACCCACGCTAGCCCCAAACTGCCCGCGCCGCCGCAGCTCCCTGGGACCCAGACCCTCGGCCCTCCGGGCAATAGGCGGGGAAGGGAAAGCACCGCCAAGAACAGGCAGAGGCAACTCCGAGCCCCCCCCCAGATGGTCCAAGAACCCGCGTAATAAGCGGCGCGCTGGGGAGGGGGGGGGAGCTCTCGGTCCCTGCACCTTCCAGGGCTCAGGCACTCCCAAAGCTAGGCCTGGGCTGCCCGAACCCGGGTACCTCCCGGGGTCCTGTGCCAGCCGTCTGGGACCTCACACCGCAGCGGCCGGCATTGTTTGCGCTCCGCGAGGCGTCCAAGCCCTACGCGCGCGGCCCTACCTCGGCGAGCAGCCCGAGCAGCAGCGTCGCCACCGTTCCAGACAGTAGACTCATAGCTCCAGGTCCTGGGGGTCAGGCCTCGGGGAACGCGGGCCAGACTCGGGGCTCAACCCCGCGGGAGGGCGTTGGGGGGCGCGGTGATCGGGGGCGGGCACGCGCACCCTCTCTGCTCCGCCCCGCGCTCGGCCACGCCTGCGCGCTCCCGACCCGCCCACTGCGCGCTCGCGACCCGCCCGCCGGCACGCTCTAGAGCCTCCGGTTCCGAGCTCCGCCAAGCGTGAGAGCTCCTTGGGCCAGTACCCTCTGGCGCGCTCCAGGAGCCACAAGAGCGGGAGCGGGAGCTGGTTGAGGCGCGCGCGCTTGGTTCAGCCCAAGGAAGGGTGCCAGTGCTCACGACCGGTGCCAGTTTCTCCTTCCGCAGACCCCAACTTCTACGAGTAGAGCCAGCAAGTATTGAAAGGGAGGCCCAGCGCAGTAGAGACCCCCCAGAGGAGTATGGTACTGCCGTGGCAGAGCCCCTGTGTGCCTAGAAGAGGTTGACAGCCTGTGTCTTAACGCGCTTCTTGCTCTCAGATTTCTGACAGCAGCCTGCCACACGCCCTGTATGTGACAAGAGATCCGGAGACCCGAGGGGCCAGCTGCCTGAGTCCCTGCCGCTTGCCTCCCACCCAAGTGTCTGCTTTTTCTTGCCTGCTCTGGCTCTGCCTGGTCTGTGTGACACTCTCCCCTTCTGGAAACGGAAGACCCAGGTAGGGACAGCTTGTCATAAATTTTAGGAAACCATAAAATTAAAAAATGTCTGGAGAAACAAGGAACACTCTGAAAAGGAACCTACCTATATCCAGAGTGAGACAAGCCAGGCCTGCCCGGAAATAACTAAGCAATGGGAGCAGTGCCCTAATACAGCTGACAAATGACACTTTCCTTTAGTTTTGTTTTGTTTTTGAACCACACCCAACAGCTCTCAGGCTTACTCCTGCTCAGGGGTCACTCCTGGTGGAGCTTCGAGCCAGGGAACAAACTGGGTCAGTCTTACCTGATGCACCTCTCCACCCCTGGCACAATGGCTTCGCTTGACAACTCCTAAGCCATGATTCTTTTGGTGGTGTTGGTGAAGTAGACAGCTAGGCTAGGAAGAGCTCCAGGGCAATGAAATTTGTGAATAACCACCAAGCCCTAAGGCTATGCAGACCCATCCTGTGAGCTAGAGAACTAAAACCTGATAGGACTTTTACCTGGAATTATCCCCTGCCAGAGAAGGCTGGACCCACCCACCTGGAGAAGCTCCAGCAGGAACAAAGGCCAAGCAGAGGAGTTTTCAAAGATTCCAACTCTATCAGCCTTGGCAACCACCTTAGCAATGAACTATTACCATTTTTTTTTTTTTTTTGCCTTTTTGGGTCACACCCGGCGATGCTCAGGGGTTTCTCCTGGCTCTACACTCAGGAATTACTCCTGGCGGTGCTCAGGGGACCATATGGGATGCCAGGGATCGAACCGGGCCGGCACAGGCCGGCGCGGGCAAGGCAAACGCCCTACCCGCTGGGCTATCGCCCGGCCCAGAACTATTACCATTATAGAAAGTCCCTCAAATGGCAGTTTGGAGAAACCCTACAAGAGCCAACTTGAACAAAGAAAGTGTGCATATATGCTGCTTAAACCCATGTGCTGCTTGTGACCACCTGGCTAAGCACATGTATTGCCCATGTTCCCCTCTTGGCATGTATACTGGGGTTCCCCCTTTGAAGAAGCCTGCATTCTCTCTTAAGTGTCTGTCTGTCTGTCTCTGTCTCTGTCTCTGTCTCCGTCTCTCTCTCTCTCTCTCTCTCTCTCTCTCTCTCTCTCTCTCTCTCCTTTTCCCACCATCTCTCCTTTCTCTCCTTCCTTCCCTTTCCTCAAAAATGTTCAAATATATACTTACCTGGCAGGGGAAGTACCATGATCACAAAGGTGGTTTTCCTAGGGCTAGGCTTATCCATTGCACTCTGGATGTGCTGCCCCCTGCGACTTCCCCAAATGTGGGAAACTCGATGCATAATTTGTGGTAGTGGGGAAATGCATTCATGCTCTCCCCTGACCTAAAAACAAACAACAACAATAACAACAACAACAACAAAAGCCCACATACAACATTTGTTTTTACTCCACTGCTCTCTTCTCCTGAAATTCTTTTCTGTGAGAAAGACCTGGAAGACCTGGAAAAGGCCAACAACTGGTTTTTCCTTTCCTGCAAAAAGCAATTTCTCACTCCAGCCTGGTTCTAAAGCTCCGGAAAAATCAGGTAGTGAGGATTTACGCCTGTGCTGATGAGACCTAGTGGAGCTGGTGGAGCAGCAAGGGGATAACCCAGTGCTAGCTGCAGACTTTATCCATTCTAGTCTTCCTGGCCAGTCCTGGGGAGGCAGAGGTGGATTGGAAGAAAGTGGCTATCTCTCTGCTCTCCACCTCACATAAGCCACCCACGGGAACCTACAACTTCACTCAGGGGCTATGGGGTCACTCCTGGCAGTGCTTGGAAACCATATGTTGTCCCAGGTTAGTAGCACACAGGCAAATGCCTAATACTGTCTATCTCTCTAGTCCCCTGAGTAATGACTCTTAGAGGCTCAAGAGCCTAAACTGAATTAGCTTCTTTTGTAATTAGCTTCCCAAAGCAATTCAGGGAACATTTGTCACAGATGGTTGTGTTTGTGTTCTTTTCTTCTGTATGTACTCTGTTCCCTAAATTAAAATTTATTTTATTTACTCTTTGTCTTCTCCTTAAATTACTTTCTTTGATGAAGAACAAGAAACAGACTCAGTGTAGGTTTGATACAGCAGGAGCAGAAAGGTGGAGAACAGGTGGATTTAGTCAGTTTATTTCTCCCCCTTGGAAAAGGTTTCCAATCAGAACAGACAGATAATAAGAAAGCTGTGGAAGGGTGTATTAGGGTCTGGTACTCGAAAGACCACACAAAGCAATGAGCTCTGCAGTAAAAAGTTTTATTTGGCACAAGTCAAGTCAGCATTGTATCCCGAAGCTGATGGGTCAGGACTGTTCCTTCTATGTTGGGTGGCACGCCCTACTGAGCTTTAGGCTCCTGCTGCATGTAGCTTATGCTAAGAGCTACTCCCTGCCTAAGGGATATCCAGAGCAGAAAAAATGGGAACTTGGGCAGAATTGGATGGATTTCATAATTTTATATGGCATAAACTTATTATGAATCTTGTTTGCTCCAGTTCAATACTCTTCCTATCCCCATGGGTCCGTGCTAGGGATATGCATGTAGATATTCCAAGAGTACTTGGTCACATTGGATCAACCATAATGTAATCAGTTCCCCTAGTTCAAAGAGACATGACAGTGCACCTCTGGGCAAACTGGCATGTCTCTGATTCTAAAGGTAATGCCAAAGTGAATTATTCTAATGGATTTGGGACCTTAGTGGGATCTAGAGTCTGGAACCAGCTGGCTATATATTCATGGTAAGAAGTATTATTTCCTTTCTCTCCAATTACATTCTGAACTGCTTTCTGGTCCAAAAGATGCAGCCCCCCCCCACGCTCTGGTAGGGAGATTTTACCTCAGGGAATCAGTTCTGACACTGTGAAGCTTGAGCCAAAGGGCCATGATATATCAGGCACTGGTAGAACTTTACAAGAAGAAAACAAACAACCCCATCAAAAAATGGGGAGAAGAAATGAACAGAAACTTCAGCAAGGAAGAAATTCGAATGGCCAAAAACATAGGAAAAATGCTCATCATCACTAATCATCAGAGAGATGCAAATCAAAACAACAATGAGATATCATTTTACACCACAGAGACTGGCACATATTCAAAAGAACAAGAACAACAAGTGCTGGCGTGGATGTGGGAAAAGGGGACTCTCATCCATTGTTGGTGGGAATGCCGGCTGGTACAGCCTTTCTGGAAAACAAAATGGACATTCCTCCAAAGACTAGAAATTGAACTCCCATTTGACCCAACCATACCACTCCTGGGAATCTACTCTGGGAAGCCAAAAATACGCAGCAGAAACACCATCCCTACTTTTATGTTCATAGCAGCATTTTTCACTATAGCCAGAATCTGGAAACAACCAGAGTGCCCAAAAATCGATGACTGGATAAAGAAGCTTTGGTACATCTACACAATGGAATACTATGCAGCTGTTAGGAAAAATGAAGTTATAAAATTTGCCTATAAATGGATGGACATGGAGAAGATTATGTTGAGTGAAATTAGCCAGAAGGAGAGAGACAGATACAGAATGACTGCATTTATTTTTATGACACAAATATATATGTACATATTATGATACCAATATCCAAGGTCAAGTGAAACAAGTATCAGGAGGTCTTGTCAAAGGTGGAAATTATCACAAACGTGTGGGAATCAGAGGCTAGGTAAGACAGAAAATGGAACAGTGTGCTAACAATTGTCGAGGGTACTAATACCAACCTAGAACTGAGCATTAAATAGAGGCAAAAAGATACATATGACAACCCTTTAATATATGTTCTGTAATCCATAGTCTGGAAGGGAAGGAAAAGAGAAAGAGAAAGGGAAAGAAATAAAGAACCTGTCATGGAGGCGGGCTGGGGAGGGGGAGGGAACCAGGGACGTTGGTGGTGGGAGATGGGCACTGGTGGGGGGATGGGTGCTGGAACACTGTAGGACCAAAACCCAAATATGAACTTTTTAATTGTATATCTTTGTAATTGTAATAAAAAATAAATAAATAAATTATTTAAAAAAAAACAAAGGGCCACCTGAAGATCTGCATTTCAATATAGTCATTTTACCTGGCTTACTCTCTAGATAGTCCAGTCCAGGATGGGCTGGGCTGGAAGTTTTTTTCAGGCTATCAATAAAATAAGCTAGGCGAAAGAACAAAAGGCTTTTTGGATATTTTGGTTCCTCTTTGTCCTCTGCCTCATTTGATAGAACTTCAGGCACACCCATTAATCTTGTTCTCCTTCTGTGCCATTGCTGTTTTAGAATACTTGGTGGTATTTCTCTCAGCTGCTTTGTGTCAGGGATCCTCTGGGGTCCCCTAACAGTATCAGGACAGAAGTTTTCATCTACCTCCGAGACCGCCTGGGGACGGATGAAAACTCATGAGTACAGTGCAGTTCCAAAAAAGGCTTTTAACAGTACAAAATCTCTACCACCGCAAACCAATATAATGAAAGAACTCTAGCTCTTTTCAGAACTTAGACCATACATGAGAGCCCAGGTCTCCCACCAAAGAGGATCCCACCAGAGAGAGTCCCACCAAAGTGGATCTCACCCAAGAGTCCTACCAAAGAGGAGGGTCCTACCAGAAAGGAGTCTCACCAAAGAGAGTCCTACCAGAGAGGATGAGTCCTATCAAAGAGGAAAGCAGTACTTCAAGTCAGTTCCCCTTATATACACCGAACATTAGGGAGGGTCCTGTCAACAGAGAACCCTAAACAGCTTCTAGATAGTAGAGTGTAGAAAGGTGGTGCCACACCCTACTACAGGTATAAATAAAGCATTACGCCAAGGAAAATACCTTCTATCTCTTATCACTGGAGAGAGAGGGGGCTTTTATAAGGTAGCATCTTAATTTCATGGGCTTCATGTAATATAGATGGTACCTACAAGGTCCTTCTTTTTTATTATCTGCATCAGGGTGATTCTGAGTATCTTGCTCTCCATATACTGAAAGGTTCACACTCGTATCCTTGTGGGCAAACTAGTATGATCCTTCCTATAATCTTAAACAATAGTCTCAACCTAGCCAGGGTGGTAGTCTCCTGGTAAATTCTAGCTGCTCCATGCTGGGTTCAGTGGGCATTCAGAGTCAAGGTGACTTCTGTAACTGCCGTGACCCTCCATCAGTGTTTACACAGAAGAGAGATCTCATTAGTATGAACCCTGGCTTAAGAATATATAAATAAACTAAGCAGTGAGTGGATAAAACAACAAAACTCCCAAGCTAGCTAGGCCTGTCATCCAACAGCTTTGTATGACGTGAAAGCAAAAACGTTACTTCTATACTTGTGTGAATGTAAAGAATGTATTAGTAGATCACCATTTGTTGGTTTGTGAACATATTCACCTCTTCAATACCAGAGATAATATTTCCCCAAACTTCTTTATAGATGAAGTTATTATTCATATATGAATTTATTTTTAATGTGGTTTGTAGTTATTATATGAACCACTTTTTTATCTTCCTGCAAGTACTTCATTTGCTACCACTGTGCACTTATGCCATTAGTTTGGTAAGATTGCCTGGTTTATGCTCTTTCACCTTGTTCAGTGGTATTAGAGCACTTTGTGGGACTATTGTTGGTGAACATAGTCTTGTGTGCAAACCATCTGGGATTAGGGGGCATAACTGTGGGTTTGCAAGACAGCTACTCGCCCTTCACTGACTTTGGTGGCTACTGAGTGCTGTTCTCAAATGTTCCTCCCTACCAATAACAAGCAAGTGTATTAGGACTGTGGTTTTACTTCAATTTACTTCTTAAATTAAAATTGGCCACCAAAGCACTCACACACATTTTCTAGTGTTCAAACTGGCACCTGAAAGCAGCACTTGAGACCATACCAGAGTTTTGCTCCCCAGAAAAGTTTCCTGTCAATGTTTCACCAAACCCTCATCATGACTGCACCCTCTGACCCTGTGCCAACTGCAGCAGAGACCAGAGCTCCAAGATATGACAGTTCAGTGAAACACAGTCTCTTTTGTAATTGTATCTAATGCAACACATTTCTGTTTTCTATTTCTTTTGTGTTGCTTTATTTATTTGTTTATTGGTTTTGAGGACACACACCTGGTGGTACTCATGGCTTACTCCTGGCTCTGCCCAGGGACCACTCCTGGAGAGGCTCAGGAAGGCATATGGAGTGCTGAGCATGGAACCAGGGTAAGCTGCAAGAATGGCAAAACCTCGTCCTGCACTATCTCTCTGGTCCATACTTCTGTTTTCAATTTCTTTCACTTCCTCTGCCTTAAAACAGATCAGAGATCCCTGTGGAGTGCATATTTAGGTCAGACTCAGTTTTGTTCCCAGGGAAGTGTCCATGAAAATAGGTGCTGGGTAGGAATTTTTTAAAATATGAGAAATTTTAAAGAAGTAAAAGAAAGAAAAGAGATTAGGGAGTGGACATGTGATTAAACGTGAGTCTTAAATTCTTATTGAACTCCTTTGCAGTATACTTATTAATTTTGTCATCTTAGTGAAATATGCTTTGCGGCCATGTGATTCATCAATAAATGCTCGAGATTAGAGGTGACTTCAAAAGTATCCCACCAGGGGGGAGGCGATAGCCCAGCGGGTAGGGCGTTGCCTTGCACGGCCGGCCTGGCCGCCCAGGTTCGACTCCCGCATCCCATATGGTCCCCTGAGCACTGCCAGGAGTAATTCCTGAGTGCAGAGCCAGGGGTACCCCTGAGCGTTGCCTGGTGTGACCCAAAAGCAAAAAAGCAAAAAAAAAAAAAAGAGTATCCCACCCACACAGCAGAGCCTGGCAAGCTACCCATGTTGTATTTGTTATGCCAAATACCAGTAACAATTATAGACCTCATTCCCATTTATGTTCCTGGAACTATCAGATGCCCTTCGGCTAAACTAGCATGTAACACAATGTATGGAGATGTTACTGGTGCCTGCTCGAGCAAATCGATGATCAATGGGAAGACATTTGAAGTGACAAGTAAAATATGCATTATTGTTTGCCCCAAGGACTAAAGCACAGAATTTTTTTTTTTAATTGAAACACCTCATTGATTTACAAAGTACAAACATTTTCACAATATATTTGTTGGAGAGATTCATTGTTCAATACCTATCCCACCACCAGTGTGCCCCCCACCACCACCAAAGACCCTCATTTCCCACCCACACCCTAGTCCCATGCCTACTCCCTTAGCGAGAACTAATTATATTGACCATTACAGTTTATATAAGGGAATGGTGTTAAAGTCATGGCATTTTTTTCTGGGTTGTTATGTGCTAATCTGGTCGATTTCTGTTCTTGCATTCGCTTTCTGAGTATGTAGAATTAGTAGGTCTCAACTACTCAACCCCGGACCCACACCACTGCACCAAAAGACAACACTTATTTCAAATTTTTTCTCAACCTCTGTTTGAGCCTGTCCTAAGCATACCCTGAATAACCTATTCTATATTGCTTGTTACTGGTTAAAAAGAAGGGAGACATCCATGACATTGGCAACTATTGCCCCATCTGCCAGTTGTCTGTCATCTACAAGCTGTACACTCGAGTTATCCTGAACAGGATTGGCAGAACATTAGATGAAGGACAACCATGCAAGCAAGCTGGCTTCTGAAAAGGATTCAGCACAATCAACCATATCCACACGGTAACCAAGCTCATTGAAGTTTGTAGGGAGTTCAAGATGCCACTCTGTCTCACGTTCATTGATTTAAAGGAAGCCTTTGATTCTGTGGAGACAGAAGCAATCATCAAAGCCCTAGCCAAACAGGGTGTTCAAACCCAATACTTCAAGATCCTTTGTGAGCTCTATTACAGATTCACCACCAGGATCTCACCATTCTACAAAGAAGTGATCATTGTCAAAAGAGTGGTTCAGCAGGGTGATACCATCTCACCAAAAACTCTTCAATGCCACCCTCGAAAACATCATGAGACAATTATAATGGGGTGGAATGGGAGTGAAGATAGATGGCCGGCAACTACACCACCTCTGCTTAGCTGATGACATCATTCTAATAACACCAAACATTAGCCAAGCGGCACAAATGCTGGCTGACTTTGACCGAGAATGTGGAAAGATAGGTCTACAGCTGAATTTCAACAAAACTATGTTCATGAGAAATGAACTAGTTCCAGAGGACCCATTCACTCTCAATGGAACAAACATCTCTGAATGCAGCAGTTATATATACCTAGGTCGAGAAGTCAACCTGATGAACGACCTAAAACCTGAGCTGAGCAGGAGGAAGAGAGCAGCATGGAATGCCTTCAAAAAGCTTCGAGGAAATAGCTAAAAAAGACAAAGAACCTCCAGCTCTGGGCACATCTCTTCAACTCCACTGTTCTCCCTGCATTAACATATGCCTCAGAGACTTGGGCCCTCTGAAAGCAGGATGAGAATGCTGTTCGGATCTCCCAAAGAGGAATCGAAAGAGCTATGCTTGGAATATCACACCTCACTCAAGTGAAAGAAGGAATTCGGAGTTCCGACCTCCGTCGCTGTTCCAGAGTCAGGGATGCTGTCTCGTTTGCCAAGGCATCGAAAATCAAAAACAGAAAATCAGATGGGCTGGACATGTAATGTGGTTTGGAGCCGACCGCTGGACTAGAGCCGTTACCGACTGGATCCCACAGGATATCAAAAGATCACGTGGCTGCACACCTATGAGATGGTCAGACTCTTCTGAACGATGAAGTCTTCTTCGTTCTTCCTGAATGAACGGTTTGAGGCTCTTCGTATTCCTGAAGCAACCAGATGCCATTGGGCTACACTTGGCACGTGATAGGGTCAAATGGAAATGTTACTGGTGCCTGATCGAGCAAATCGATGAATAACGGGATGTCAAGTGATATAGTGATATTGCTTGTTGGAGCTAATTCTTAGAGGAAAGTCAGTAGAAATTATTAAATTGCCATAGCACAGAGAAGTTTTGCTTTTTAAGAAATTTTGAAGGAACAGAACAAATAAAATTCACCTCAAAAATCCTGTTAGTGGGGCCAGAGTGATAGTCCAGCGGGTAGAGCCTAGACAAAGTGCCTTGCACTCGGCAGGCCTGTGCCAGCCCGGGTTTGATCCCTGTCATCCCATATGGTCCCCCAAGCACTGCCAGGAGTAATTCCTGAGTGCATAGCCAGGAGTAACCCCTGAGCATTGCCGGGTGTGACCCAAAAAGCAAGAAAAAAAAAATCCTGTTAGTATTTTGCTGTCAAAATTGTGCCACTAGAATCCTGACTCCTTCACCCCTCTTCTAAAACCCTGTTCTTTGGCTGTTTGACTTGATTTGATACTCCAAAATAAAAACATATCTGCATGTTCCCTTCATTTTCTTCTTTTATTTTGGAGTCACATGGTCAGAGCTCGGGGCTTATTTATGGCTCTGCACTCAGGGGTTCATTCCAGACAGGACCAGGGAACCATATATGGTGCTTGGGATTGAAACTAGGTTGGTTGCATGTAAAGCAACCACCCTACCAGCTGTACTATCTGTCCAGCTCCCCTTTAGTTCTTTAATGTTTGTTTTGTCTTCCCAAAAATCCACAAGCTTAGAAATGCCAGCATGCTGAGGAGTGAACAATTTCCCTTTCCTTACTCTCAAGCAAATTTTCCTATTTAAAAGAATGTCATTTCAGTCTCTCAGTGCCAAAGGGAAGAGAACTTGATGAGATCACTGTGGCACAGGCCAGGCTCTCTGACATGTGTCTGTATAACATATATAGAACATGCTGTGCAGTGCCAATGCCAATATATTCATGACTCAGATGTGATCAATATCTTAGCAGGATATTATCCAACTTAAAGGAGGGTTGGGAAACTGGCCCAATTCAAGAGTAGATATCTTGCCAACAGCCCGTTCAATTATTTTTAGAACATTGGACTGGCCAGACAGCTGGTTCATACTGTTGCTGTGGCTTCATTCAGAGTACAATTTCTGTTTTTATAACATAAAGCTTGACCTAAATATAGTTCTATGAAGAGACATTTGAACTCCTTAAAAAAGTCAGATCCCTTTTTGGGCTCAGAAGGATCCCCAACAGATATTGGGGTTCTGCAGAACCCCTGGAGCATTTGGGGCTGACAAAACCACCACCACCACCACCATTGGACAAAGGAACAGAACCATAGGCTCCTTGATAGTCCAAGACCCCACCACTTTATTCATGTCAAGTCTGCATTGGTATATGTAAAAGGTTATGGACTTTGGCCCTGAAAAAATGAGAGGGGGTACAAGCCCTTCCTTCCTGGGGCAATCTACCCAGGAAGATTGGGTAGATCTTCCTACCGCTCCCATAGAATTCTGCCCTGAGGCTATAGATCTGCCCAGGACAGAGGCAGAATTTCAACTAAGGGCATATTGTTTTCTCCTTTCCTTTGCTGGTGTAATGCTTACTTGTTAATAATGTTTCTAGTCATTTGTATAAACACAGTAAGAAATATAGACATTTATCTATGACAACGATTAGTCTTAAGGGTGGCTTTTCCTGGGGACAGACAACAGAACCCAGTCATCAATCCCAGTTTTTAACACCCTCTAGGAACAGTACAATTCCACCTCTATCCAGTGACTTTGGCCTTACCTATGGGACACAGTTATCATTCAATCAATCTGGATCACTTGTTTACTTGACATCCCATTCGATTCGTTGATTTGCTTGAGAGGCACCAGTAACGTTTTCATTTGTCCCTGTCATGTAACAGTGTAGCTCAATGGCATCTGCTTGCTCCAGGAATACAAAGAGCCTCAAACTGTCTGTTCAGTGTCTTGACAAAGAAGTCTGACCATCTTGTAGGTGGTGGCCACGTGATCTTTAGACAACCCGTGGGATTCAGTCGATAATGGCTCTAGTCCAGCAGTCATCTCCAGGTCACATTACATGTCCAGCCCATCTGATTTTCAACGCCTTGGCAAACGAGACAGTGTCCCTGATTCTGGAATAGCGACGGAGGTCGGAACTCCTGATTCCTTCTCTCACTTGAGTGAGGAGTGATATTCCAAGCATAGTTCTTTCAATTTTCTTTGGTAGACACAAATAGTGCTCTCACCCCTGCTTTCATAGGGCCCAGGTCTCTGAGGTGTATGTTAATGCAGGGAAATGGTGGAGTAGAAGAACTGTGTCTAGAGCCAGAGGTTCTTTGTCCTTTAAGCTATTTCTTCAGTGCTCTTTAAGGTGTTCCATGCCACTCTCTTCCTCCTGTGCAGCTCAAGTTTTAGGTCGTTCATCATGTTGAGTTCTC
>JAJIBD010012109.1:0-26333 GCA_021461705.1 Cryptotis parvus
GAGTTTTTAGATTGTTTTGGTTCTTTTGTTTGTTTTTTATTTAAAAGCTGTGATTTTTTTTTAAAGTAGAAAATTACTACAGAATCATTTTTCTTATCCTTTGAAGTGTGATTTTATGAGTTTCATTTGTTTTGTCCTATGTTGAAGTAGTAATGCCCAGAGTTCATCTTGAACATACTTTTTAAAAAATATTTTATTATACTACCATGAGATATACAATTACAAAGATGTTCATATCTGGGTTTCGGTCATACATTGTTTCAGAACCAATCCCTCCACCAGTGCCCATTTCCCACTGCCAATGTCCCCGATTCCCTCCCTCTCCCCTAGCCTTCCCTCTATGGAGAGTTCTTTATCTCCTCTCTCTCTCTCTCTCTCTCTCTCTCTCTTTCTCTTTCTCTCTTTCTCTTTTCTTTCTCTTACACAATGTGGACTGCGATACATACATTTAGAGGTTATCATGTGTATCTTTTTGCCTGTACTCAATACTCAGTTCTAGGCTGGTATTATCACTTACAACAATTGTTAGCACACTGTTCCCTTCTCTGTCCCACCCAACCTCCGACTCCCAGACACTTGTGGTAGATTCCACTTTTTTATTTTTATTTTTATTTTTTTATTTTTGGGTCACACGCAGTGACACTCAGGGGTTACTCCTGGCTCTTCGCTCAGGAATTATTCTTGGCTGTGTTCAGGGGACCATATGGAATGCCGGGATTGAACCTGGGTCAGCCGCGATGCAAGGCAAACACCCTGTGTGTTTGCACACTATGCTATCGCTGTGCTATCGCTCTGGCCCCTAGATTTCACTTTTGAAAAGACGCCCTGCTCCATGTTTTGTCTGACCTTGGATATTGGTATCATAATATGTGTGTATATATATATGACATATATATATATCATATATATATATATATATACATATATATATGACATGCAAATAAATGCAGTCATTCTATATCTGTCTTTTTCTTTCTGGCTTATTTCACTCAACATGATCTTCTCCATGTCCATCCATTTATAGGCAAATTTCATGACTTCATTTTTCCTAACAGCTGCATAGTATTCCATTGTGTAGATGTACCAAAGTTTCTTTATCTAATCATCAATTCTCAGGCACTCTGGTTGTTTCTAGATTCTGGCTATTGTGAATAGTGCTGCTATGAACATAAACGTGGGAATGGTGTTTCTGCTATGAGTTTTTGGCTTCCCAGGGTATATTCCCAGGAGTGGTATGGCTGGGACAAATGGGAGTTCAATTTCTAGTCTTTGGAGGAATGTCCATATTGTTTTCCAAAAAGGCTGTATTAGTCGACATTCCCACCAACAATGGATGAGAGTCCCTTTACCCCGCAACCGCAATCAGCACTTGTTCTTGCTCTTCTGGATATGTGCCAGTCTCTGTGGTGTGAGGTGATATTTCATTGTTGTTTTGATTTCCACCTCTCTGATGACTAATGATGATAAGCATTTTTTCATATATCTTTTGGCTATTCGAATTTCTTCCTTGTTGAAGTTTCTGTTCATTTCATCTCCCCCCCTTTTTTTTTTTGCTTTTTGGGTCACACCCGGCAATGCTCAGGGGTTACTCCTGGCTTTGCACTCAGGAATTACTCCTGGCGGTGCTCAGGGGACCATATGGGAAGCCGGAGATCGAACCCAGGCCGGCATAGGCCAACCTCGTGCAAGGCAAACGCCCTACCCGCTGGGCCATTGCTCTGGCCACTCGTCTCCCCATTTTTTTGACGGGGTTGACTGTTTTCTTCTTGTAAAGTTCTACCAGTGCCTGGTATATCCTGGGTATTAACTCCTTATCAGATGGATATTGGGTGAATATTCTTTCCCATTCTGTGGACTGTTTTTTGTATTTTGGTCATTGTTGAACATATATTTAATACTTCCAGTTAAGAGGCTGCTATGTGAAGGACAACACTTTCTATTTCTACTAAGGATCAGTAAGAAGTGCTAAACCTGGGGCCAGAGCAATAGTCAAGGGGAGGGCGCGTTTGTTTTGCATGCAGCCGACCTGGGTTTGATCTCCTGCATCCCAAATGGTCCCTCGAGCACCTCTAGGAGTAATTCCTGAGTACAGAGCCAGGAATAACCCCTGAGTATCGCTGACTGTGACCCCAAAAAAAAAAAAAGAAGTGTTAAACCTTACCTGTTTCAAGAATTTTATCTTAGAGCTGGAACAATAGTCCAGTGGATAGGGCATTTGCCTTGCACATGGCTGACCTGGGTTTGATCCTAAGCATCCCATATGGTCCTCCACGCAGTGCCAGGAGAAATTACCTAGAGCAGATCCAGGGAGTAACCCCTGAGCATCTCTGGGTATGACCCAAAAAGCAAAAATAAAAAAAAAGAATTTTATCTTTCTTAATGAGGTGCATTTGTTTACATTAACTTTAGCATTTGTTCAGTTAGTACTTGGATCTATATTTCGTAGTTTTGTCAGTGTCCTTTTATTATTTCATTTTTGCAATATTGCCATCTGAGCTAGACTATAATTTTCCCAGGATTTTGGACTTTATTTGGAGGTGGGATGGGGTTGGACCATATCTTGCTAGTCACAGGAGCTGTTTCTAGTTCTGTACTCAGGAGTAACCCCTGGTGGTGCTGGGATGGAACCAGGGCTTGCCATAAGCAAGACAGACTCCTTACCGCTTGTATTATTTCTATCTGCTTTTGTTTTATTTATGTATTGTGTTTTTCTTCTAATACTTTTTTAGCATTTACTGGCTTATAATGAATGAAGTGGTTAGTGCTCTACCTGAATCCTACTAGTTTAGAGACAAAGCAAGGAACAAATATCCAGATTAGAGACACTGGGTTTAGGGGGGTGGGTGTGACCTCTTTGAATGATGCCCTGAAGACTTAGATCTGACTATAATCCATCTGGTATCATCCAATCAGGTTATTTATCACTTTGTTTCTAACTGAGCAGTTGAAGAACAGAGGTGTGGTGACCTCTAAGTGTACTTATAACTACGGAATAGAATAATATGTGCCGCAATCTCTACACCACATATTATTGTATTTTGTAGTTGTAAGTACACTTAGAGGTCACCTCACCTCTGCTCTTCAATCACGCTGGAAGAAACAAAGTGATAGATAACCTAGCTGGATGATGACCAGATGGACTGTGTAAGAGAGAGGGAGGGGAGGGAGAGAGAGAGAGAGAGAGAGAGAGAGAGAGAGAGAGAGAGAGAGAGAGAGAGAGAGAGAGAGAGAGAGAGAGAGAATACTTGCTAAAATGTAGGCTGGGGGAGGGGGCAAGGAATCTGGGGACATTGGTGGTGGGAAATGTGCACTGGTGGAGGGATGGGTGCTGCAACATTGAAATCCAATCATGAACAGCTTTGTAAATGTCTATCTCATGCTGTTGTAATAAAAATAATAAAATAAAAAAGAATAATACGTAGCAACTCATTTTGAAGTAGAGAAAACGTTTTGACTAGTCAGTTTTGACTAGTGCAGAACTTGAACTTAATTTTTATGTTCACACTGAAGTTTCATTTAAAGATTTAAAAAAATGTTATGGTGTCTAAAATGTGCTATGAACTCAGTCAATTTGTACGTTGAACATGATGTGTGTCTGATTTTATTCATTTAAGGAATACATCGCCTAAAACAGAATTTACCCAAAAGGAAAGAAGGACTCATGGCTAAGGCATATGACCCAATAGCTCCCATAGCTGAAGAAATCAGTGAAGAAGCATGTCTTTTATGTTTTGATGAGTTTCAGGTAAGGTGGAGACTTTTTTTCCTTCATAGATATACAGTGGTATATTGAATTAAACTTGAATATTTATATTATGATCCTGGTTTTTCATTGTTTCATTTATTGATTTGACATATATTCTCTCAAAAAAATTTTTTTGTGTGGTGGAGGGCACACCCAGCAGTTCTCTGGGGTTACTCCTGATTCTGCTCTCAAGAATCTTTCCTGGCGGTGCTTTAGAAACCATATAGGGTGCCAGGGATTTAACTCAGATCAATCATGTGCAAGGAAAATGCCCTACCCTCTGGAATATTACTCTGACCCATGACACATTTTCTCTTGTAAGTTTGATTTTACTCTCTTTCCCATGGTCAGCACACCATGGTCTGCACAGAGTGGATTGGGCCCAACTCCTTTTTTAATTTCTGGTTTTTAGACCACACAGGATGGAGTTTGGACTCAGTGCATGGAGTCACTAATGGTGGTATTCATGGGACCATGTATTTAGGGTACCATGTAGTGCCAGGGATCAAATCCAGGGGTCCTGCATATAAAACCTAAATTCTAGTCTTTAAACTCTCTCCCTAGATTCTGCCTCTGTTTACCCCCTTCCCCCCCTCCCTCCCTTCTTCTCCAATAATATAAGTAAAACTCACATGTAGGGTTTTGGGCCAGATCCACAATGCTGGGGGCAACTCCCAGCTGGGTGCTCAGGATTTGCTACTGGTAGTGATTGGGGATCAGGTAGTGGTACGAGGGATTAAACTTGGACCTTCCACATGTGCTTTGGCCATTGAGGTATCTTCCTGCACTACCCCCTCCTCTTCTAAAATGTTTGAAGGGTTCATTAAAAAAAAAAGACAGAATGCAGCAGATTCATTCACATGTGGCTTAAAAAGCCTAAAATATCCAGTTTTCATTTTTAATAGGAAAAAATGACCTACCTCTAAGTTTTAGTGATTGTATTTATATTTTTATTATATCCTAGAGTTAACATGATAATTATATAACATTGTCTTTGTGACTTTTTAAGAGTGCTTCCAAGAAATGCTATGGGGATCTGGGAACCTCTTCCAACAGTACTTGATCTGTACAGTTCAGTGTCTGACCCAGTGATATGATGTTGCTAATCCCAGAGGTGCTGAGCGAATGAGGGCTACATCCAGTGGAGCTTGGCAGGGCCACGCAGTGCCAGGAATCAAATGCAGAACCTTATACTTGCAAGGCACAGACTATAGCCTTTTTTAAAAAATTTATATATAACATAGATTTATAATCTTATTTATTTTTTTAAAGTATTTTATTATACCACTGTGAGATATACAAATAAAAAGATATACAATTAAAAAGTTCATATTTGGGTTTTGGTCATACAGTGTTCTAGCACCCGTCCCTCCACCAGTGCCCATCTCCCACCACCAATGTCCCCGGTTCCCTCACCCCTTCCCCAGCCCCCTCCATGGCAGGTTCTTTATTTCTTTCCCTTTCTCTCTCTCTTTCTCTTTTCCTTCCCCTCCAGACTATGGATTACAGAACATACATTAAGAGGTTGGCATGTGTATCCTTTTGCCTCTATTTAATGCTCAGTTCTAGGTTGGCATTAGTACCCGCAACAATTATTAGCACACTGTTTCATTTTCTGTCTTACCTAATCTCTGACTCCCACACGTTTGTGATAATTTCCACTTTTGACAAGACCTCCTGATATATGTTTCACTTGACCTTGGATATTGGTATCATAATATGTATATATATATATATATATTTATGCCATGCAAATAAATGCAGTCATTCTGTATCTGTCTCTCTCCTTCTGGCTAATTTCGCTCAACATAATCTTCTCCATGTCCATCCATTTATAGGCAAATTTTATGACTTCATTTTTCCTAACAGCTGCATAGTATTCCATTGTGTAGATGTACCAAAGCCTCTTTATCCAGTCATCGATTTTCATGCACTCTGGTGTGGCCATATTAGTATCAGATAATATAGACTTCAGGCTGCAAAAGATTAGAAGGGACAACGAAGGCCACTTCTTATTAATTAAGGGGTATGTACACCAGGGAAGAAATTACACCACTAAATAAAATATATATGCACCCAACGAGGGGTCAGCAAAATACATAAAACAACTGCTAAGAGACCTCAAAGAAGACATTAACAGTAGCACAATAATAGTTGGAGACTTCAACACTGCTCTATCAACGATAGATAGATCAACAAGACTGAAACTCACCAAGGAAATATTGGCCCTGAAGGAAGAAATGGAAGAAAGAGAGCTAGTGGATATATACAGGGCTCTTCATGCCAAAAAAGCTGAATACACATTTTTCTGTAGTGCACATGGAACATACTCCAAGATAGACCACATGCTGAGCCACAAAGCATACCTCAATAAAATTAAAAAGATAGAAATTGTGTCAGCTATCTTTTCAGACCATGATGCACTGAAAATGGAAGTTAACCGTACACAGAAACGGGAGTCAAACCAAACACCTGGAAACTGAACAGCTCACTCCTGAACAATAAATGGGTCATAGAAGAAATCAAACAGGAAATCCAAAGATTTCTGGAAACAAATGAAAATGAAGATACCAATTATAAGAACTTGTGGGACACGGCAAAAGCCGTGTTAAGAGGGAAGTTTATAGCTCTGCAAGCATTCATCAGGGAACAAGAAAGGGCCCACATAAATAACCTGACTACACAGCTGGAGACATTAGAAAAGACCAGCAAAAGGAGCCCAACCCAGGCAGAAAAAAGGAAATAATAAAACTTAGAGAGGAAATCAATGAGTTGGAAACCAAAAAAAAAAAAAAAAAAAAACAATCCAAAAGATTAATGAAACCAAGAGCTGGTTTTATGAAAAAATAAACAAGATTGACAAACCATTGGCAAGACTTGTAAGGACAGGGAAAGAGAAACCCAAATAAACAGAATCAAAATAAAAACGGTGACATCACAACAGAAACCACAGAAATCCAAAAGATCATCAGAGATTACTTTGAGAGCCTGTATGCCGTGAAACATGAGAATCTAGAAGAAATGGATAAATTCCTGAAGTCCTGTAACCTCCCACGGCTGAAACAAGAAGACCTCCAATACCTGAATAAGCCTATCACCATCGAGGAAATAGAAACAGTAATTAAAAGTCTGCCCAAACACAAAAGCCCAGGTCCAGACGGATTCACTAGTGAACTCTACCAAACCTTTAAGGAGGACCTACTGCCAGTCCTTTTCAAGCTCTTCCAGGAAATAGAAGAAACAGAAACACTCCCAAACAGCTTCTATGATGCACATATCACCCTGATACCCAAAGCAGGGAGAGACAACACAAAGAAAGAAAACTACAGCACAGACTATAGCCTTTTGAGTATCTTCCTAGCCCTTCTGATTTTTCAAGAAGTCATAAATAACTTGCATGAGACAGGTCATATGGAGATGTTACTGGTGCCCGCTTGAGCAAATTGATGATAAATGGGAAGACAGCGATACAGTGAATTCCTTATAATGTAAATACATTATATATGTATATATACATTATATAATATAATATAATGTATATATACATTATATATTCGTTTTACACATATCATTACATATGCATGTATATGTAATAAAGGCAAGAAGTGAATCTTGTCGTATTTACAAAGTTTCTTCTGGTGTGACATGACTGGAGTTTAGGCTTATCATGTCCACTGCTTCATGTATATGAACCAATAGACATAGAGGGAAGCTTAGGAATTTCACTAATAGGAACAGAGACACACAGGCAGTAACTGAATCATACTGGAGGAAGGAATACCAGGCTACTCCTTATTCAGCTAATGAGATGCCTAGAGCTGCTTCTAATCACAGGTCAGTTCCCAGTTCTCAAGTTGTGCTGTCAGTGTTGTTCTAGTATACTGGAGAAAAGTAAACCCCTTTTCTTTAGTTGAATCTCCTGTGCCTGTTTTTAGAGGAAAAGAGTCCTGGTGAGCCCTGTTCAACTCTTGTTTCCATATGATTTGTAAAAAGGTAGTGTAAGCAGAATTGATGTGAGGAAATGAGGAAATATGATCTTTTGTGTGTGTGTGTATATATATATATATATATATATATATATACACACACACACACACAAGATCATATATATATGACGAAGCAAGATCATATATATATAAATGTATATAATTTTACTTTTTGGTGAAAGAATTACCTGATGAAACTCAAGAAATGCAGAGATGAATTATCTCCCAAAATGTCTTTTAGCAGCAGGGAATGAAAAATGCAACTTAAAAAGTCTTAAATTCTGTGTTGTGGGGCCGGAGTGATAGCACATGGGGTAGAGGTTTTGCTTCACAAGCAGCCTACCCAGGTTTGATCCCCAGCATCCCATATGGTCCCCCAAGCAATGCAAGGAGTAATTCCTGAGTGCAGAGGCAAGAGTAATTCCTGAGCATTGCTGGGTGTGACCCAAAAAATAAATGGATGAATGAATGAATAAATGAATGAACGAATTCTATGTTGTGTGTGGTAGAGAGAGAGAGAGAGAGAGAGAGAGAGAGAGAGGAGGTGATTAGGGTTGAGTTTAATATTCATGTCATAAGATAAGGGGCATTTTCCAGAGACTATGAAATATCACATACCAAAACAGGAAGAACAACAAGTGCTGATGTAGATGCGGGGAGAAAAAGACTCTCATCCATTGTTGGTGGGACTGTCTACTGGTACAGCCTTTATGGAAAACAATATGGACATTCCTCCTAAAACTTTAAATTGAGCTCTCATTTGGCCAAGCAATAACACTTCTGGCAATATAGCTTGGGAGGCCAAAAACACATAGCAGAAACACCATCTGTACTTCTATGTACATAGCAGCACTGTTCGGTATAGCCAGAATCTGGAAACAAACAAGAGTTCCCAAGAACAGATGACTGAATAAAGGGACTGTGGTACATCTACACAATGGAATACTATGCAGCTGTTAGGAAAACGAAGTTATGAAATTTGCCTATAAAAGGATGGACATGGAGAGGATCATGCTGAGTGAAATTAGCCAGAGGGAAAAGGACAGCTAAAGAATGACTGCATTTATTTGCGGGATATAAAAAAATAGTATGATGATACCAATCCAAGGCCAGGCAAAACATGGATTAGGAGGTCTTGTCAATGGGTGGAATCCACCCCACTGCAAGTGTGTGGGATTCAGAGCTTAGGTAAGACAGAGAAAGGGACAGTGTGCTAATAATTGTTGAAATGATAATACCAGCCTAGAATTGAGCATTGATATAGGCAAAAGGGATATACATTATAACCTCTAAATGTATGTATTGCAAGCCACAATGTGTAAAGAGAAGGGATGGGAGAGAGAGAGAGAGAGAGAGAGAGAGAGAGAGAGAGAGAGAGAGAGAGAGAGAGAGAGAGAGAGAGAACACAAAGTACCTGCCATAGAGACAGGCTTGGGGAGAGGGCGGGAGGGGAATCAGGGGACATTGGTGGTGGGAAATGGTATTTCACTGGTGGAGGGATGGGTGCTGGAACACTGTATGACTGAAACCCAAACAGGAAATTTTTGTAATTGTATATCTCATGATGGTCATTTGTCACTTGTCTCTTGTCCTCCTGTCGTTCATCGATTTGCTCAAGCAGGCACCAGTAACATCTCCCATACGCCCTGCTGTTTTGTGCCATTGTAGCCCAAGGGCATCTGCTCGCTCCAGGAACATGAAGACCCTCAAACCATTCGTTCAGGTTATGGGAATGAGATCTATAATTGTTACTGGTTTTTGGCATATCAATACATGGGTAGCTTTGCCAGGCTCTGCTGTGTGAGTGGTATACTCTCAGTAGTAGGCTCTCATCTCATGCATTTACTGTTGAACTGCAACAGGAGAGATCAGCTTTTCTCTTGGCTGGAGTTCTGACAAGCTGTGGAGTCCGGATGTTGAAAATGGCGGCCCTTCACGGTGTGGGGGTTCCTCTGGCTTCTTGTGAGGCTCTATTGGGATGGTGGGCCAGGGCTAGAATTCGCCTTCCCCTCCTGGGTGCCTCATGAAGTTAGGATTACTTTTGCATATATAAGGGGACTGACTTGAGGTACTTCTCTCTCCTTTGTGGTAGGGCTCTCTCTCTTCGGGTGAGAATCTCTCTTTGGTGCAACTGCTTTCTGGTAGGACTCTCTTTGGTAGGATTCCTCTCTGTTGGGATCCACTTTGGTAGGACTCTCTCTCTCTCTGGTGCGATCCACTTTGGTGGGAGACTTGGGCTCTTGTGCATGGTCTAAGTTCTGACCAGAGCTAGAGTTCTTTCATTATATTGGATTGCAGTCCTAGAGCTTTTTGTACTATTAAAAGCCTTTTTTGGAACTGCGTCGGACTTGTGAGTTTTCATCCTTTCCTCGGTGCCTCAGAGGTAGAAGAGAACTTCTGTCCTGATACCGTAATAAAAAATTTTTTTTTAAAAGAAAAATAAAGATAGGAGTATTTTCAATACCCTCAATCACTTTGACCTTATTTCCTACTATTTCCTGTCCCATTTTCTTCATAGATAATAGTGTGCCTTACCAAATGCTTCTTTCTTACTAGGAAATATGTGTAGTAGATATGACAAAATAAGACTGAACACCAAAATGATATTTTGCAGTTGAGTCAGGGGCTGTAGAGGTAGTATAATGGGGAGGGTACTTGTCTTGCATGAGGCCCACTCAGGTTCAATCCCCAGAACCCCCATAAATTCCCCTGAGCTTCTCAAGCCCCTCAAGTGGGGGATGCTGGGGATAGAACCCAGGTTGGCTGTGTGCAAGGCAAACCCTACCATCTGTACTGTTTCCATCCAATATTAAATATTTGCTCTTGTATTTCCTCTACAATTTCATATTAATCTTGGACCTTACCACTGCATTAAAGAAAAGGCCAATATATGAAGTACTGAGATGGGCCAGAGAAAGTGAGGTAGGACAGGAATGTGTCCCCTGACCAGCACCTGACTCTCCTCGTTTGGATGGCCTGTCTCCCTTTGGGTCTTAGTGAAGTGCGTGCAGTACAATGAAACGGAAGAACTGCAAAGCCAAATCTCTACTTATCCTCCTTTCCTAAATTCAAAGAAGCAAAAGAGTTATTTCAAAATATTGCAACCCCAGTACTCTTGAGTGCCACCCTCCACACGATTTTGAACAAACAGGTAAGAGAGCCTTTAGATTGGGCCTTCTTTCTCCAGTGAACAGGCAGATACTCATAAAAATAATTTCAGCTCTTTGCTTAATTATCTTCTTAACAAGGTCTTTTCTGATACTCCTTTTAAAATAACAGCTTGTCTTCAGTACCCACACTCCCAATGCCTCTTTTCTTTATTATAAGCTAGCCAAATCTGGGTCCATGGAGCATGCTCAAAGGGCCGAAGTATATATTTTACATGTGGGTCTGAGTTCATTCCCTGGAATTGCATGATCTCCTAGCACTGTGAAGGGGGTCCCAAAACACAAACAAAACAACAGAAAGATATCACTTTCAAATGTATATGCTAAAGCATGGGTCTTTATTGTTAAAGACACTTTATGGCTTTAATTAATTAATTAACTAACCAATTAGTTAAATCAATAAATTAATAAATAACATGTAGACAATAAAACAATTTAATGTCTATATGTTAAAGACATTAACATATAGTTAATGTCTTTTAAATTTCTAGATAGTGCTATGAATGAATGAATAATGATAATGGAAGAAGAATAAATCTTAGTATCAAATGATAACTATTGGAAGCAATCTCCCAACTAAGTCTCACTTTATATATAACAGCATTTTTTTTCTGCCATCCTTATAGTGATTTATATTAACATTTTTGTATTGTTTAATAGGTGATATTATTTCACTGTTTTAATTTGTATTTAATATTTTTTGTTAATTTTATTCCATATTTACTTATGTTTGGATTTTGTGAATTTCCTGAGGTATAGCTTGTTTATCTATTAGCATAGTTACATTCCTTCTACTAAGTACTTTATAATAATATTAGCTATGGTTTACTGAATGTTTTCATGTGCCTATATACTCAGCTACCTACTGTACTCTGTGTCATTCCATTTACATACAAAATGTGATATAACTATACATAATGTGAGATTCTACTAGCAAATATATTGCACATAAATTGCATATAATCAGTTAAGATTTTTTGAGAATTTATTATATGTATCATCATAGATTTTCATGGTAGCTATTATTACTGCCATCATTATATTGATGAAGAAATTAAGAGTCAGAGAGGCTAAATGATTTTCCCAAGGTCATATACCTGCTATCTCAATTTGAATCCATCATAGATGCTTTTCTCTCATTAGCAACATCCTTATTATATGTTCACTGTGATATATAATGCTTTCCATTAAGTGTTAAATATTCAGAGCTAGAGTTGGTGGGATTTTAGTAGATGCTTTAATTAGAGAACCCCAAAATGATCCTACTATAATTAGTTACTGATTTACTAGAAAAGAATTTTTAGGCATTTCATTCTTAATGGTAGTCTGTCTACAATTACCTCTTTAAAAGTGGAATCTTATTATTAGCCTTGACTTTTAACTAGTTATTGATGGCCTTTAGGTGGTGTTAATGAACATATTGTTTATTTTAGCAAATGGTTGGTAGTCATTGCTTAAAAACAAGGATATACTACTCTTTGTGCTCTAGAATTGAGGAAATGTTTAAAACTATGTTTTGTAACATTCAGATTACATATGTAGAATGTATTTCTCATTATCTTGGTCATCTTTTTAATTATAGAATTTCAGATTTACCTGAGTTATCAGATTCACTTCTTGTTTCATTTTAGAATTGTATCCGATTTTTTTTTTTTTTTTTTTTTTTTTTTTTTTTCCCGATAGGGTTTTTTAAAAATGTATTTTAGATATGAAATAAATAAAAGGATAGCTTGTCCTAAAAGTTTTCTTTTGGGTTGTGTTTTGGCAAAAACGTTTATGATTCTGAAGATAACAGAATTTTAGAGAAAACCCGTTTATAAAAGTGTTTCCTGGAGCTAGAGAGAAGGTACAGCTGCCAGGGTGCTTGCCCTCGCATGCTGCTGACCATCTTCAAACCTTGGTGCCAAATCTGGTTCCTCATGTCCCCCAGGAATGATCCCTGACTGTGTAGCCAGGAATAATCCCTGAATACCGCCAGATGTGGCCCCCAAACCAAATAAATGAATAAATAAATAAGCATTTCTTCCTGTCTCTTTATGGTCTTCCCAAATTCTAAGAAACAGAATATCACGCAAAAATTCTCTTAGCTATCAATATCATTTAGGAAATCCTTTTGACCATTTTTGTAGAACAGTAAAGATATTAAAAACAGCTAATAAAAGATAGGTGCTTATTTTTGTGCTAATACTAATTACTGATAATGCATGCTTATATTTGTCATTCATTACATGGCACTGTACCAATCAGTGGATGACTGAAACTCAAGTACTTACACATGTAAATTAACCGTTAGCTTTTTTTTCCTTTTTACTTAAGTGAGTTATAATGGAAAGCAACTCTAGGTCATAAAAAAATCTTTTCTCTTTAATGCTAATGAAATGTCTCCACTCTGTATTAGCACACTACCCTTATTGGTAATCTGTAGCCTTCTCTTTTGTTCCTGTTGGTAATGAAATGCTGGGTGCTGAAAAGCCTGCTCTCCAAGAATGAGTGGCTAGTTGTCTTCTGTTCACTTATACTGTAAAATTTTTGTTCTTCAGCAAAGCTGAACAAGTGTGAGGACAAGATCAAAAGAGTGTGCACTGGCAACCGACTATGCCAGGTGACTCCCGGCTTTATTAATTAGCCATGGCTTCTCTAAGTTAATTTACTCTGTCAGAGCAAAAGCATTCCTTAACACAAAACCAGCAAATTATAATTCAGCAACAAGTCTATATTATTTGTTTTCTTCAACTTCCAATTTTAAAATGTACTGTTAAAGGCTAAATGCCTCTTCATTTTTCTGAGCAATAGAGAACAAAAATGATTTTTCCCCCGGAGATTTAGTAATACAGTCAAATAATTCTCTCTCTCTCTCTCTCTCTCTCTCTCTCTCTCTCTCTCTCTCTCTCTCCCACTGTCTCTCTAAAATTCAGAAAAGGTCAGTATATTGAAAATATGGTTTAAAAGGCTTCTAAAATCTGTCGCCTGTTCTGTCATCTCATCAGAGATTCCACTGGTGTCTAAGCATTTGAAAAGGACCTTCTTTGTGAATGTTTTTGTGGAAGCGAAATCTGACCGTGATCCTAAAATCCAAATCTAATAGCATTTGTACCACTTTCCTTTTCATTTTAATCACCTCTCTGTATAATCCCAAACTCTTTTAATGCAAGGAATCTTTTTATTTAAATGTTCCAAAGTTATTACAAAACAGCAAAAACAACGATCTTCATACTCGTCTTTCCTGACCAAAGTTTGTTTTGTTCAGGTGGGAGGAGATGCACTTTTAAGAGGACAGTGAGGTGGGTCTGTACTGCACAGGTTGTTGTTGATTCTGTCATAGTCATTTTGTTGGTAATTTTAAATGTTGTGATCTAATTCAAAAGGCATCTACTAAACTCTAACATGGCTTTAATATAGTGTGGTACATATTGTTTGATACTATGTTGTGAATATAAAACAAATTTTATTGAGAAGATCTGAAACATGCTATTAAAGAAAGATTAATTTAACATTGGGACTATCTAAAACTTAAATGATTTCATAAAGAGGAATTTGTAATAATCAGTAGCAATCTTCACATTTATTTATGGCTTCCTTTGCTCTCATTTTTCTATTTCTTTATGATTTTAATTTACTTAACATTTTAATTAGTTTATTTTTTGTCTTGTTTTGTGTTTTGGTGAGCCAGACCTAGAGTTTCTCAGATATTACTCCTAGCTCTGTTCTCAGGGGATGAGTCCCGAAAGTGCTGAGGTGGTGAGGCTGAGGAGGCAGAAGGGATCCATACCTGGTTAAGCTCCGTAACCCCGGTACATCTCTCCAGCCTTCTCTATGGTTTTTAAAATCCTTTTAGAAGTTATCTTTAAGATTACTTGTTTTGTGGATTATGAAACAGTTCTGTAATATGTACAGAAATTAAAAATTCAAATAAAATAATAAAAATATTTCAATGTTAAGTGTATCTGATAATTTTGGAATCTATATCAGGTATTTCTGGTTTTTTTTTCCAGAAGCAATTTTTTAAGCATCATTTTAACAATTTTTGTAAGAGTTTCTCTCCCTTTTTCTCTCTTTCCCCCTTTCTCTTTTGTAGAAGGAATATTTGTGTTTGTGAAGGTTAGCAGAGGCTGGCTGTGCTGGAAGTGACTGCAGTGCCTTTTGATTATTCATGGACAGTAATAGAAGGCACTTAAAAAGAACAATGAAATTGCTTATTTTTGTGATGGGCCATCTGTTGAATTGTTTTGTGCAACAATTGCACAATAGTATCTATGTCATATCATTCTATTTTCAACAGCAGCTGATTATGTCTCACTGGCTACTTGTCCTTATTTCTAAAGTCCCATGACCATCTAAAGTCACCTTTTCAGGGACCTTTTCCAGAAAGGTATTAGAAACCTCATTCCTCCCGGCCCCTCCCATCCCCCTGCAAGGTGAGGGGTAGAAAGGGGTTGGCAACTATGATGGGGAAGGAGAAGGAGTTGGTCATAGTCTAATTAGTGAAACTTCCTAAATGCGAGAGGCAATTATCTATGCTTTCCACCTGTAGTTTTGTAAAAGAAGTTAACAGAACCATTTGATAATTTGTGCAGAAATGATAGGCTTGTAAAAATGAAATCAAGTTAAAAAATACTATTATGCAGTCTTTCATGCTTTTAATTATCTACTCTTTTCTTCATGATGATAATTAGAATTTTTCTCTTGGAATTCATTTCCATCTTTTTTTCTTTTTTAAGATGAGCCATTAGCAAATTTGTTAGAGCAGAAGTGAAATTAAAATAAAACAAATGTGTTGTTGTCCATAGGTCACTGACATTGCTGATGCCATGATTCTGAAACAGCTTTTTGAAAATCTGTTCAAAACGGGTCGTCGTTGTGGCAACATCTAACAGGCCACCGGAAGGTAAAAACAAACATTGTGCTAGCATCATCCAATTAGGTGGAAACTAACAAGCTTTTAGGGAGCTATAACTTTGTACTCATTTTATTGTGTTAATAAATCAGTTGGTATTTGTATTTTAAAAATGTTTATTTTCTTGACAAGCTGAATACTGTTGATCTGTGCTTGCTGCACTTGCTGTTTTTCTGAGTAATATGTGACTATCAAAAGCAATGGAGGCCTTTTTACTGCTTGTTATAGGCCATAAGAAAAGAAATTCAATGAAATCAAAGACAAACTCCCAATTAAGTTTTTTAGAAAAAGACTTAGAGCTATCTTGCATGATTAGTTTCTAATACTTATGTTCTAAAAAAGTACTTTTGCCTTAGTTCAAAATTGCTTAACTATTAAAATAAAAGTATTATTTAGATAGGATAGACACTATAAGTTTAACATAGTGTATCTTTTAGTCTATTATGTGGCCACTTAAAGTCTAAGGAACCAAAAATGTAATTTTATGCACTCTGAATTTTTTATGCATTAAAAAATATTTTAATTTTTTTTGGGAGGGGCTGGGGCCATAACTGGTGGTGCTTAGGACCTACTCCTGACTCTGTGTTCATTTCTGCTGGTACCCAAGAAGGTACCAAGGGGGACCAAGAGCTGTTGGAGATTCAGCCCAAACCTCCAGCATGCAGAGTATGCTTTCAGCCCTTTGAGCTTTCTGGCCCTGTAGTTTTTTTCTTGCTACCTCTGCCTCTGTGTTCCTGGGTCATTCCCAGCAGCGCCTAAGGATCTTTGTGGTCATGTCCTGTCGGGGAGCCGCTGGGGTCCCCAACAATACGGGAAGCGAGTTTCCTTCTTCCTCCAAAGCCATGGGGAATGGATGAAAACTCAGGAATCTGGCAAGGTTTTAAAATGCTTTACTTATCAGAGGTTCAGGCATACAAATTAGCAATAGGAAAAACCCTGGGCTTAGGATTCCCGGCTAGGACCACAGTCACGTGTAGGCCAAGATGGTGGCCACCACGTGTTAAGGCCCTGTAGAGAGGAGACAAAGGCAAGACTCCAGCAGAAAGGGGAAGAGCAACCCAAGAAAAGTCCGAGCCCCAAAGAGCCCAAAAAGAGAGCGCAAGAGAGGGAGTGGGCTAGTTTTATCCCCCTGCAACTCAGACCTCCCACTTTTATGGGAAGCAGGCAGGGTTAAATGCCCTCAGGTAATTTCTCCCAGCACCTCACCTAATGTCTTGAGCCAAGATCTGCCTAGGAAATGCCTTTATAGGGTAGAGAAGGGGGTTTCTGAGATGGCATGCCCTCTGTACCAAAGACTATACTAATGCCAGTTAAATATTTCTCCAAGCCTTCACAAGAATCTCGCTCTTTACTTCACGGTAGTTTTGTATTTTAGTTGCCTTTGAGTTATCAGGGAGCCATGCTTGCTTGCTTGGAGGCAAACAGCATTTCTCTCTGGTCTAATTACTTAGAGATCCAACGTGGCTAGGCAAATAAGCTGGTAAGATCTAGCTAGTCCCACGATGATTGTGGTAGCATGAGAGAATATTTATACCAGCCAGTACAGAATACGTGGTCAGATAAACTGCCACATTTAAACTACCCCCTATCTACGAAGTGACCTGCAGGGAGGCAATCAAGGGCAGATGCAGAGGCTCTTAGGTGTCCTGCAACAATGTCCTACTTTCTCAGTTTAGTCTCTCTCTCTCTCTCTCTCTCTCTCTCTCTCTCTCTCTCTCTCTCTTTCTCTCTTATTGTTTTTCCTCAGACAGATGCATGACTTAGTCCTTGCCTCTTTTTGGTCTTTAGGACAGAGATTTAAATTTCATTAAATTAAAATGAAGCTTATTTATATGCATAACATAAATATATAGGTACATAATATGATACCAATATCCAAGATCAAGTGAAACATATATCAGGAGGTCCTGTCAAAGGTGGAAATTATCACAAACGTGTGGGATTCAGAGGCTAGGTAAGACAGAAATGGAACAGTGTGCTAACAATTGTTGAGGGTACTAATACCAACCTAGAACTGAACATTAAATAGAGGCAAAAAGATACACATGACAACCCTTTAATGTATGTTCTGTAATCCATAGTCTGGAGGGGAAGGAAAAGAGAAAGAGAGAGAAATGGAAAGAAATCAAGAACCTGCCATGGAGCAGGGCTGGGGGGGGGGGAGGGAACCTGCGACGTTGGTGGTGGGAGATGGGCACTGGTGGCGGGATGGGTGCTGCAAACAATTCAGTATGATTTGTTGGCAAAGTGCTACACCGTTTCAATGAAACAATGTATGTTTTAACTGAACTAAAATAAATACATGTTTAATCACTAAAAAAAAAAAGAAAATAAAAAAAATGAAGCTTAAATATAAAATCCTTATTTGAATCTATAATTCATTCCTTTTATTCCTGGCACTACTTCTCATTTTATATACTATATAAATTACTTATTATTATATTTTTGATTGATTGTTTTTATCCAGGATGCAAAACTCTGTGAAGGTAGTGACTTTTATCTCTTCTGTTCACAGATTTATTCAATATCGTATACATATATAGCTCTCAGTCTTGGAATGAATCTTAGCCTTACAAAACTATTTTTAGAATTAATGTCAACAAGTACACTAAAAAGTAATTTTTGATGAAAAATTAAATATTAAGAAGCATGCTTTGCATACAATGTTCCAAACCTATCCCAACACCAGTGTTGACTTTCTTTCACCAGTGTGCACAAAAGACAGAAATACTGGATCCCTGTTTATGATAGACATTCAGGAAATGGAGAGATAGCACAGTGGGTAGGGCATTTGCCTGCACTCCATGTGGTCCCCCAGCCCTGTAAGGAGCACATAGCAGGTGTAAGCCCTGAACACAGTTGGATGTGGACCAAAAACTTTTGAAAAATGGGAGTAGAAGAAATGTATCTCAGAATACAAGATCAGATACTATAAATCTAGAGATAATATACTCAGTGGTAAAAACTGAAAGTCTTTTCTTTAAAATCAGGGAAAAGACAAAGTTTCCACTCTTACCACTTTTATTTAATTTAGCTCCAGAGCTCCTTATTAGAGCAATTTCTTGGTAAGAAGTAAGAAAGAAAAGGAATCCATGTCAGAAAACAAGTGAAACTCATTACTTTATTTTTTTTTCAATAGTTTAGGTAATATGGTCTCAATGGTGTTAACATCTTGAGCTTAATGTGCAAAAGTGCCCAGTACCCTCCACAGTGCTACCTGAATCTCATCTCTTAATTCCCTGCCTCTCCTCTCTCTGTTTAGTAATCCGAGTTTTGTAATCTGAAGCCATGGGTCTGTTATTGTTTGGTGTTGTCTACTCCCTTGTTTTGTCTCTCTATTCCACTGATGAGTGAGAACATGTTAAGAAAAATAAGAGGACAGGAGAAGGATAAATAGTAGATGATCTCATTCATCTGTGGTAAAACCCTCATTACTTGCGGATGATCTGATGAATATATAGAAAACCCCACAGGCTTCATTAAACAACTATTAGTTGGGGCCGGTGCAATAGCACAGCAGGTAGGGCGTTTGCCTTGCATGCGCCCCACCGGGTTCGATCCCTGGCATCCCATATGGTCCCCTGAGCACCGCCAGGAGTGATTCCTGAATGCAGAGCCAGGAGTAACCCCTGAGCATTGCCCGAGTGTGACCCAAAAAAAGCAAAAAAAAAAAAACTATTAGCAACAATTAACGGCTATAGAAAAATGACTGGTCATAAAATCATTATGACCGTGAGACCTTTATCATTCAAAGACATCATTAATTTAATTTTTAAGAATTAGGTAGTGTCATCTACTATGTTAACAGAAGAAGAAAGTGCTGTGATAATTTCAATAACTACAGAAAAAAATTGACAAAATCCAGTACCGATTCATTATTAATACTAGGGTTGGCATTTTATTTAAAAACAACAACTAGGAAAAAATAATTTTTTATGTAATCTGATAAAAATAAATCTACCAACATCCAGGAGAAACCTTTTTTGGGGGCCACACCTGGTTGTTCTCAGGGCTTTCTCTTGGCTCTGTGTATAGGGATTGCTTCTGACAATTGTCTGGGGACCATATATGGTGCTGGGGATCAAAACCCATTGTTCTCATGCAAGGAAAGAGTCTTACCAACTGTATTATCTCTTGTCTCCTTAATGGTGAAATACTGAACACTTTCCCTATCAGAGTGGAATCCAGGCAAGAATTCTTACTCTTTTCTCTTTTAGTTAACTAAATATGAACCACGTGGAAGCAACCCTGGAGCTGACCTCTCATGGTTGGTAAGGGGCTCGGCCAGCCCCTGGCTGAGTCCAACATTGCTCCAAGGCTCACTCACATGTGTGGGGAGGGGCCAGGCTGGCTGGACTTGGAGCAGGATTTGGGCTCCTCCGCCCTTTCCTCCACCTCCACACAGCTACCCTGGAAGAGAGAGACATGCCAGACCCCCAAATCCATAAGTGCATGGCCGCCCAACAGTCTTAAATATGTACAGATGTTAGTATCAGGTCCTTCCAAGACTCTTTCACATTTATACACTGTATACAGTACTAGACAGGTTCTAGTTGTGACCCATCATCCCAGTGAGCCTAGCAGAAAGCCAGAGCAACCCCCACACCATGAGGTCAGTCATTCTCAAAATCCAGACTCCTTAGCTCCACAGAGCTCTACCCAAGAGAAAACATGATCTTTCCCGTTGAGTTTCATCAGTAAATGCTCGAGATGAGAGCCTTCTACTGAGAGTAAACCACCTACAGGGCAGTTTTATTTGATATACCAAAAAACCCAGTAACAATTATTGACCTCATTCCCATGACCTGAAAGAATGGTTTGAGGCTCTTCCTGTTCCTGGAGCAAGCAGTTGCCCCTGGGGTACATTTGCTTGCAACAGGACATATGGAGATATTACTGGTGCCCACTCAAGCAAGTCGATGAACAACGGGAAGACAAGTGACACAAGTGATACAAGTGAAATATCAAAAGTCCTAGTATTGAAATAAGGCAAGAGAGAAAGAAACAATACACCAGGAATAGACAGGAAGAACTAAAGTAGAAGACATTGAAACATAGAGAGAGTTTAAACATCTACAGATAAGTTCATAGAGCTAATATGTGGACTTAGCAAAGTCAAGGTTAAAATGTAAAACTCAGGAATATTTTTATATGCTTGTTTTAAAAAGAAAAGGAGGGGCCTAAGTGATAGCCCAGTGGGGAGGGCGTTTGCCTTGCAAGCGGCCGACCAGGGTTCCATCCCCAGCATCCCATATGGTCCCCTGAGCACCCCCCAGGAGTAATTCCTGAGTGAAGAGCCAGGAGTTACCCCTGAGCATTGCTGGGTGTGACCAAAAAAGAAATAAAAAGAAAAGAAAGGAAATAGGGCCTGCAAGAGAGTCCAGGATTTAAGATATTTACTTGAATGTGGTGAACCCCTGGTATTGCGCTATGTTCTCCCAACCACCACCAGGAGTGATCACTGAGCAGAGAGCCAGGAATAAACCCTGAGTATCACTAAGTGTGGCCCAGAAACAAACAAACAAGAAAACAACAAAAATGTGGGGTTGGGTGGGAGGAAATAAAAAGAAAATTTTACATTAGAGACATGAAGTAGAGATAAATGTAGCAGAAAATCTGTGTGACTTCTACACTGAAAACTAAATGACATCTTTGGGAGAAATAGAAGAGGATCTAAGAAAATTATGGGATAGACTCTTGGGTTGGAACATTCAGTTTTATAAAATAATAATACTTCTTCCTAAGTCAACATGTACACCTAGTTCATTCATAATCATAACCCCAGTGTGCTTTTTGAGGTGGCAGGGGATAGGAATCAACAACTTGATTATATATTTATATATGGAAATTAAATGTACCCTTTAAGATGAAAATAAAACTTTAATAATAATGAGTATAATATTGGAGGACAAGCAATAGCTGGTTTTAAGATTTGTTAAAATGCAGCAGTACTAAGATGCTTGGTCCTGCATAAGGAGAGAAAAAATTTTTTTTTTGGATAAACAACCATTTATTTTATTTGTGTTATTACCTTATTATTTAACCACTTGACATGAGCTCCTATGAATACGATACTTCTTTCCTTCAGGAATTTTCAGCCTGATATCAAGGAGATGCACTTTTACAAATGCTTTATATTTCTTTTTTTCTGTTTTACAAAAAAGAAACTAAAATAGTCTCTAGACCAGTAATAGTTTCCAGCTCTTAATTTCTAGGAAGTGTGTGTGGACAAGTGAATAAAAGTTTGAACGCAGGGCTTAGGGCATGATAAGTACCAGCAAATATTAGTTGTGCTAATCTTGAGTTATTTCACAGGCGTTATACCCCAAGCAGCTCAGCAACACATCTGACCTCTTCCTCAGCTGTGATCTTGCAGAGTTTGAAATGGATAAATTGTACGTTGGGAGAAGGACAGTGTATCTCTGACCCTCTGCCCTTTCTCACCACTACTATGCACCGATTCTGTTTTAGGGTCTCAGAGTATTTTTTTTTTTCATTTTCTTTTTTTTATTTTTATTTTTTTTTAAATTAAACATTCAGAGTATTTTTTATTATTTTTATACCACCGTGAGATATACAGTTACAAAGATGTTCATAATTGGGTCTCTGTCATACAGTGTTCCAGCACCCATCCCCTCCACCAGTGCCCCATTCCCATAACACTCCCTCCCACCCACCTCCAGCCTGCCTCTATAACAGGCCCCTTCTCTCTCTCTCTCCATTTCTGTCTCTGTTTCTTTCTCTCTCTTCTCTTACACATTGTGGCTTGCCCTACAGATATTTACTGGATTAACATGTAAGTCTCTATGTGTACATTCAATGGTGTATGAATTTACAGTCTGACATTACCATTCCCCATTCCCCATCAGCCACCCCAGTTTGTTACACCTACAGTGATCATTATAGTGCAAAATCCTGGGAAGGACGGGGTCCTAAACTTGATTATTATCTAAGTCTGTGGCCCGTGCCTGCAGAGCTGTGGGTCTGGTCTGTAGCTTATCCGGCTTTGCTGGATTGTGGTGGCTGCCTGCTCGTAGCCATGCCCCACTGGGGCATGGAGATGGAAGGGATGGGGGGAAGGGGCCCGATCCCCACTCCAAGGCCGGCTGGTGAGGCCTCCCCTCCTCTCTGCTGGCTCTAGAGAGCTCCAGCCAGAGGCCTAGCCATCCTCCCGTGGCTCGATGGGCCGCTCCACGTGGGTCGAGTGGCACAGCTGTGGGTCTGGTCTGTAGCTTATCGGGCTTAGGAGAGAAAAATTTTAATCAATAGCAATTACTGATTAGAATGGAAAATTAAAGCTGAGAAATATAACTTAGTTATGTGATTGTTTGACTTTTTGACAAAGGTAGAAAGGCAAACTATTGGGTAAAGGATAGGTGCGGATAACTGGACACTGATGTGGAAGAATTAAGCTTTTGAACTTCATGGGGTACACAAAAATTAGCCCTTGATGGACCATAGACAAAAAAAATATAAACAATGGAACATTTAGGGGAAACGTTTTTGTTTGTTCTTTGTTTTGGATTCACACCCACTAGTGCTTAGGGGATACTCCCAGCTCAGAGCTTGGGGCTCACTCCTGGCAGTGATCAGGAGACCGTGTGTTGTCAGGGATTGAATCATCCATCCTCAGTACAAAGCACGTGCTCTAGTCTGTGAGACTTTCTCTCGGGCCTCCCTTTTGGAGAAACATTGAGGTATATCATTACAGATTACGGCGAGGCGGAAGGTTTCTTAGACAAGACACAAAACCACACTGTTAAAAAAATTGATAAATTAGACTTCAACAATATCAGAAACAAAATACTTCTCCAGAAGCTTCTTAAGAAAATTCATAGTCAAGCTCAACCACATGCAGAGAAGTTATTTTCAGGTCATATATTTGACAAAGAGAATAGTGTTAAGAATGTATAAGGAATCGTAATATGTACATATATATTTATGTCATGCAAATATTTATTTATGTCATGCAGTCCTATATTTGTCTCTCTCTCCTTCTATATCTGTCTCTCTCCTATAGCAATCATTCTATATCTGTCTCTCTCCTTCTGTCTAATTTCACTCAGCATGATCCTCTCCATGTCCATATGATACCAATATACAAGGTCAGGCGAAACATGGATCAGGAGGTCTTGTCAAAGGTGGAAATTATCACAAACGTGTGGGAATCAGAGGCTAGGTCAGATAGAGAATGGAACAGTGTGCTAATAATTGTCAAAAGTGCTAATACCAACCTAGAGCTGAGCATTGAATGCAGGCAAAAGATACACATGATAACCTCTTAATTATGTATTGTAATCCACAATGTGGAAGGGAAGGAAGAGAGAAAGAGAAAGAGAAAGAGAAAGAAATAAAGAACCTGCCATGGAGGCAGGCTAGGGGAGGAGGGAGGGAATTGGGGACATTGGTGGTGGGAAATGGGCACTGGTGGAGGGATGGGTACTGGAACACTGTATGGCTGAAACCCAAATATGAACATCTTATGAACATCTTTGTAATTGTATATTTCACAGTGGTATAATAAAATATTTAAAAAAAGAATGTATAAGGAAATCTTAGAATCAGTAACAGAAAGCCAACTTGATCCCTTGACTTGACATCCCGTTATTCGTTGATTTGCTTGAGCGGGCAAGCAAATATTACTCCCATATTTAAATGGCAGTCATATTTCCATTTGACCCTATCATGTGCCAGTGTGACCCAATGGCATCTGGTTGCTTCAGGAATACAAAAGAGCCTCAAACCGTACATTCAGGGTCTTGACGAAGAAGTCTGACCATCTTGTAGGTGGGCAGCTACGTGATCTTTTGACATCCCGTGGGATCCAGTCGATAATGGCTCTAGTCCAGCAATCGTCTCCAAATCACATTACATGTCCAGCCCATATGATTTTCGATGCCTTGGCAAGCGAGACAGCGTCCCTGACTCTGGAACAGCGACGGAGGTCAGAACTCCAGATTCCTTCTCTCACTTGAGTGAGGAGTGATATTCCAAGCATAGTTCTTTCGATTTTTCTTTGGGAGACCCGAATAGCATTCTCATCCTGCTTTTGTAGGGCCCAGGTCTCTGAGGCATTTGTTAATGCAGGGAGAACAGTGGAGTCAAAGAGATGTGCCCGGAACTGGAGGTTCTTTGTCTTTTAGCTATTTCTTCGATGCTTTTGAAGGCATTCCATGCCGCTCTCTTCCTCCTGCGCAGCTCAGGTTTTAGGTCATTCATCATGTTGACTTCTCGACCTAGGTACACATAACTGCTGCATTCAGAGATGTTTGTTCCATTGAGAGGTGCTTGGTGGCCGGAGGGAGGCTGGTGTTGGAGGTCATACCTGGTGTTCTCCGTGGGTCAAGTGGTGTGGGAGATTGAACTCTGCCATGCACATGCATGTATCGTACCGTATGCGCTGTGAGCCCAGCCCAATTCTCACTTTTAAGCTGTTTGTGCGCTGGTGGCATTTTGTGTTGTTAATATGCTCTGATGTCATTTTCTTTTTCTTTTTGTGCTTGGCCTTTTTCTTTTTGGAGCCACTTAGATTCTTTGAGTATACAGCTTCGTTGTGTTTGGTTATGTGTTTTGTTTGTTTTGGGGTTACACCTGGTGGTGCTCAGGGGTTTACTTCTGGCTCTGCACTCGGATCACTCCTGGCAGACTCGAGGGAACATATGGGGTAACAGGGATCAAACTCATGTTGGCTACGTGCTAGGCAAACTCCCTACTCACTGTACTATCCGGACCAGCAACTTTACTTTCCTCACTTGATTTGGGGTTATTTGTTATTTGACTATTTGTTATTTTGGGTTATTTGTTACTTGACTGTTGTATAGCAGGACCAGGGAATCATTTATTCTAAGACTAGCTTTTCTTACTACTGAGATAAATTCCATCTCAAGTCTCTGCTTACTACACCATGACTTAGGAAGTTTTTCAGTCTGACAAGTGGAGACTGGCACTTTCCCCCACTTCCAAGATGGTTTCTTTTAATGTTTTCCGGTGATTCTTGGTCTTGTGTAGGTTTCTTACACACATCAGCTGATCAATACTCAGTGAGGAACTTCAGCAATATCCAGGGATTTTTAACCACTTTTTTTTAAACCACCATTTAAAAAATTCTCTGTTACGCTACCCTGTGATTTCCCTCTCTGAATTCTGGCTGCCTGTCCTTCCCTAGATTCTCATCTATCTCCTCTGCTCACAGAATAACTCTGCTTCTTTTACCCACTAAAGATTCTCCAGGCACTGAGCTGAATCAACTGTGGAACTCACTGCAGTTGTTTCCTATTCAGGGAGATAACTGCATTGTTCCTAGTATCAAATGTTCATACAAAACTGGGAACACCAGGGATAGGTAGGGATTATGGAGGTTCCCTTTAAAAGCTTTTTACTCGAGTCAGGGAAGATGCATGTGCATTAGAGCAGTGGATTCCACAGTCTTTATCGAGGAAGATAGAAAAAAACACAACGAGCTCGTGTTGATTCTTCTGCCTAGAGCACCTTCCTTCTCTGCTTGGTCACATTCTGCTCATTTTTATCATATAATCTGGGCC
>JAJIBD010012110.1:0-41179 GCA_021461705.1 Cryptotis parvus
GAATAAAAGTGAGTGGATTCCAGTGAGAGAGACAAAAGGAAGAAGGAATATTTCCAACTGGGGAAAGAAACTTTTAGAGTCAGGTCTTGGAGATAAAGAACAGTGGCAGGCAGAGAGTAGGAAAAGAGTATTTTGGGAGAGATTGATTTGGGCATAAGCACATAGGTTAGGGAAAGTAGGGCCCAGAGTCGAGAAAAATCTAATAAGACAGAGCTTAGGTTGTGGAAATCAGGTAAGAAAAGAGTTTGTGGCTTTGGGAACTTGGAGGTGGAGACTAGGATTTGATTGTGACTGCCAGGTTAGAGGAAACTGGAGAACTAATCAATGTTTTTGAAAAAAAGGAAATTGATGTGGCTGTACAAATTTTCGAAGGCTAATTCTGCAGGCAGGGCGGGAGAATTATAGGTGTGATTGGAAAAGGGGAGTAGAACACGCTGACACTGAGGTGTTCAGTCAGAACGCTTCTGCAGTCATTTAGGTAAGAGGTAGGCTATGAAAAACTATATGCTTATGATTTGGGAATGTGACAGTGAGGAAGAAAATGGGACTGATGTACTTGAGGGATAAGAAGATCCATAGTCTAAAGAAGCTTTGGTACATCTACACAATGGAATACTATGCAGCTGTTAGGAAAAATGAAGTTATAAAATTTGCCTATAAATGGATGGACATGGAGAAGATTATGTTGAGCAAAATTAGCCAGAAGGAGAGAGACAGATACAGAATGACTGCATTTATCTGCATAACATAAATATATATGTACATATTATGATACCAATATCCAAGGTCAAGTGAAACATATATCAGGAGGTCTTGTCAACGGTGGAAATTATCACAAATGTGTGGGAGTCAGAGGCTAGGTAAGACAGAAAATGGAACAATGTGCTAACAATTGTCGAGGGTACTAATGCCAACCTAGAACTGAGCATTAAATAGAGGCAAAAAGATACACGTGACAACCTTTTAATGTATGTTCTGTAATCCATAGTCTGGAAGGGAAGGAAAAGAGAAAGAGAGAGAAAGGGAAAGAAATAAAGAACCTGCCATGGAGGTGGGCTGGGGAGGGGGGAGGGAACCGGGGACGTTGGTGGTGGGAGATGGGCACTGGTGGAGGGGATGGGTGCTGGAACACTGTATGACCAAAACCCAAATATGAACTTTTTAATTGTATATCTTTGTAATTGTAAAAATAAAAAATTTAAAAAGAAAGGAAAAAAAAAAAAGATCCATAGTCATGGTGGTACAAAGGACTCTGAGATTTAATTTTTTTTTTTTTGGAAACAGGAAGGAGGTGGTAAGGAAAGGACACACAATTTTTTTAAACAAGAAAACAAAGGATTTTTTTAAAATATGTTGATTTCTACATGTGTACATCAAGTGAATTAAATTTGTTTCCTGAGGGCTGAAATATGTTTCACTTACTCATGTAGCCTAAGCACACAGCAAAGCATTCATTCCCTCAACCAGTAGTGATTGAATACCCACTCCGCTAATCACAGCACCTGGTATAGAGTGGGAACTCAGTAATGATTCACTAAGCTAAGTGAATTTTCCCATAAAATTCATTTAGTTATTATTGGAGAACTTCTAATTTGTAGAATTTCTGGAAGGAGATAGATACGGAGGCTAGATAAGGCTAGATTATGAACAGATTGAAGAACATAAAATCCAAGGAACAGACATTAGGTTCAGATTGAAAAGGCTATTGGTGCCTTTGTGAAACTGCATGTTACTGAACAGCAGCTGAAAAGCTTGATAGTTATGAGTAGAGAGTTTAAGAAATGGAGAGAAGAATGTTGACTGTTAATACAACTCTGTTTCCAGAAGCCCGCGAAGGAGAGAAATAAGATGGTAGTGGACAAAAAGGTTTTAAGGGAAAAGTGTTTTTTTTTCCCCCCTTTTTAAACTAAGATGCCCAAAAGGGTGAAAGAGGGAAGACAGGAAGTGACAATCACTTCATAATTAAGTAACCGAGGAAGGAAGGCATGGGATAAAGTCCTGAGGGAAATACTCCTTAGGCTGGATGGATGTTTGCTCATTGAGAATAAAAGGAGAACACCGAGAAGGAGGGAAATTCGAGACCTATGAAAGATAACTGAGGGAGGTCGATTGATGATATCGTTCATCCTGGTGAAGTAGTAACAAAATAAACTGACATTTTGTGGGAGTTTGAGGGAGAGAGAAAAAGAACAGGTAGACTTGTCAAGGGAGCCCAAGGTAGAGTCAGTGGACAGAGTTAATTGATAAGACTGCAAAGGACTGAGGTGAGGTGGCATCGGACCGACACAAGATTGCTGCAGGTCTGTTCTACACAATTGTGTGACTCTCCTCAAAACTCCTCAACAATGCTCAAATTATGAAATAATGTGACAAAGGTGATATACTGTGAGATCAAAAATTGGAAGGATGTGGAGATGAGTAAATGGGTTCCAGAAAGCCAGCATCTTGAAGGTATACTTCAAGAAACAATTAAGTTGGGGGGTTCAGAGAGAGAGACAGTACAATAGGTAGAGGACTTGCCTTCCATGTGTCTTACCTGGGCTCCAAATCTGGCACTGAAGAGAGAGAGAGAGAGAGACAGACAGACAGACAGACAGATGGACAGACAGATAGAGACAGAGACAGACAGAGAGACAGAGAGACAGACAGAAACAGAGAGAGACAGAGAAAGAGGAGCCCTAGGGATTGAGGATCGAGTGAAAAATTTAAGACCTTGAAGGTTAAGACTGATCCAATTTTGTCATTCTTTATGCCCTATAACAACAACAGCAACAACAACAAAACATAATATAAATAAAAGTAATGAAGATGGAAATATTCACGCATTCACCCAACCAAAAATACCTTTATATTTAGTATAGCAGCATTATATTATTGTTTGCTGGTACAGTAACTCATGGTAGAATAAAACAACCTGAAGAAAATATTTTCCCCCCTATATTCATGTGAACAATGGAGATGGGGACATTATTTCTTCTAGATTTATGTGAACAATGAGGAGGGTTCATTAGCTCTTAAGCTTAATCATCATGCTCCTGAAATAAAACATTGGAAATAGAATCTCATCTTGATTTTCCCTGAAGTGGGTTTTTGTTTGTTTGTTTTGTTAGATGCATGGCAAGTTATAGCAGGGGCTTACTCTACTCAGTTCCTGCTTCCTTGACTGTAGCATGAGTTCAGGGTGGTGCTGCTGAATGGAACAATCTGTGTGTTTTAGGTTATGGTGTCCGAGTCAATGTGCTCAGGGTAGATGGTGAGGTTACCTCTGATTCAAAATAATCCAGACAGCATGTAGTCACAGCACAATCAGAGTCTAAGGGAGTGGGATGATCATGGACTCATTACCGTGGGTGCATATGACAGGGTTTCTGCTGACTCTGCCTATGTCACAACTCACGGAGGAGAAAGACATTCAGCAGTCCACGTTCCCAAGGTGGAAGATACAGGTTCTGTCCAGTAGCCATTAGGTGGTGCTGCCTAACCAACATTCCCCACTTTGTGGAGGCCATCTAACTGTGAGTCCTGCCTTTACTGGTGGTTCAATATTATATGATGATGCTTTAAAATAAAAGGCTGCAAGTGTCTGAGATTTATCCATCACTTCTGTGAAATGTATCATATTTTCCTTCTGCACTCTCCACCCCACCCAAGCAAAGCCAGCAATGACTATAAGGAAGCTGTGGACAAGAAATTGGTTGCCAGATGAAAACAACTCGATATTTGAATAGCAACAACTTCGTTTTACAAAAAAGAATTCTCACAAGACAGAATTCCTGGAAGATAATAGGTAAGCTCCCAATAAAATGTTGAGAGAGTAAACTGAAACAGTAAAGACAACAATAAGGGCAGCATCTATTAAGAACAGACTCTCAGAAACAGCTTGTTTCCCAAGGACTGCTTAAGTGAAGAGTAAAGATTTTGTTCTTCATCATATATTACTACACAATACTTGTGTGTGCATGCTACTTGTCATAGGGACAGAGTGTAACTAATTTTACACAGACTTTAGTATAGGAATCACATCGAAATTTGTATTAAAGGGGGTCAATATTTCTAAGTTACAACATAAATGACTGTTGATAAGTGACACATAATCCTACTTTTTTGCAGGAATTGTTAACAGAAAATTGAAGCGACAATAGCAGGAACAGAAGTTTATAGTAAGGATACACACCATTAGACTTCCTAATGGCAATTTTGTCATTTTACATTTAAATTTTAATTGAGGTTATTGACATATAAAATGTAAATGTTTACATTTCAGGGGTACCATGTTAGCCGCCATCCCCACCACCAAAGTTCCACTAGCCATCCCTCCATCCTCTGCTGATAGGACTCTTTCCTTCCACTATCCCTACCCTTCAGGTGACCTCAATTCTGAGGCAGGAGTCTAACGGTTTGTTTTCACTGGACACTGTCTATTACTTTGTTTAGTTTCCTTTCTGGCAGTGCTCAGGGGCTATTCCTGGCTTTATTGTTAGGGGTCGCTGTTAGCAATGCTAAGGGGACCACTCCGTGCTGGGGATCTAGGTGAGGTCTGTGGCATGCAAAGTCTTACCCCTGTGCTATCTTTTTTTTTTTTTTTTTTTGGGTCACAATATATGATGTTCAGGGGTTATCTCCTGCTTCCTCACTCAGGAATTACTTCTGGCAGAGCTTGGGGGACCATATGGGATGCTGGAATAAACATGGTTGGCCTTGTTCAAGGCAAACTCCCTACCCACTGGCTCCTGCCCAACCCCTGTACTATCTTTCTGGTTCCAGCTTTGTTTCTTTACATCCAAGCACATGGTTGAGATCATCTGTCTCCAAATTGACTCTTTAATTGAAAAATCAAAGGTATCACTACATTGTTCAACCATACTAAATAATTTTGGGAGCAGCCTGGGTAAAACATTATTCCAAACAGTATATTGCAGCTTCTCTTACCATTCTGGACTGTATTCCTGTTTACCTAAGAAATCCTCAAATCAAAAAACTCCAAGTGACATATTCTCGGGAGGAATTTCAAGCTTTGTTATTCTAGTTCTCAATTCTGACATCAACTCACATGCAGGGGATTTTTAGCCTGAGACAGTTATAGACAGCAGCTTCTTCTCTTGTTAAGTCTCAAGGATTAGGAATAAACACCCACAAATTCTTGACTATTTGATGGTGGTACTTGCTTACTCTTTATAAAGATGGTCCCTTATTGTGCTCAAAGGTTGCTTGTTGAGGGACTCTCTAATCCTCTGAGAGTAGCCTCTGAACAGTGGGTAGGGCACAGCTGAGAACAGAAAGAAACAAATGACAGTGTAAGACCTTAGAGAGAGAGAGAGACAGAGAGATAGAGACATCATGGACAGCTTTGTAATGGTCTATCTCATGGTGATTCAATAAAGACATTTTTTAAAAATCCAAAGTTGCATTAGAAGCTAAAACACAAATTAAATGTGACTTGATTGAAAATTGGGTGCAGATAGGACAGGGTATAACATGAGAAGCCAACCACTCAACCAAAAAAATATTAACACAGAAGGCGTAATTATGACAACGGCTTAGAAAACCTCAGACAAGAACTTAATGTCCCCATGGTGAGACAATAATTTCCACATTTTTTATGTACATATTTTTTTTGATCATTCCTTTAGCCATTCGGTGGTAACAAGCAATATAGAATAAATTATTGTGGGTCTGCTGCACGGGCAGGCTTGAGAGGTGGTTGAGGAAATAGAGACAATGGTAGAGGGAAAGTGACAGTGGTGGCCGACTGGTGTTGGAATACTGAATTCCTGCAGCAAATCATTATGAACAACTTTGTAATTGAGGGCTTTAATGTGTTTAAATAAAGTGGGGGAAAAATTGGCTGTCTATGTTAATTTTGCTTAATTAATGGGTAAATAGGGACTGTTGTCACTCAATTCCTTTATATTTACTATTTTTTTATTTAGAATTCTTTTTTATGATTTTGAAATTTGTTTTATAACCAGTTACAATTATAGACCTCATTCCCATGACCTGATTGAATGGTTTGAGACTCTGTGTTCCTGGAGCGAGCAGATGCCCTTGGGCTACACTTGCTTGTGATAGGACTTACGGAGATGTTACTGGTGCCCGCTCAAGCAAATCGATGAACAATGGGAACACAAGTGAAGACAAGTGATAATTCTCTATCAGAAAAAGTTATTATTAAGGTGCAAGAAACACACAATGACATAATCAAGGTTTCTCCAATGAAAAAGAGTAGTGATTTGTGTGTATGTTATCTACAAAGTAGCCATGCTGCCGACTGAGTGATTTCTAGGGAAAAAAAATGCCTGGGCTTGGGTACGTTTTGATATGGCTATATACCACACATTTTTAAAGAGTATTAATTTTGTTTGTCCTGGGCCCACACCTGGTGGTGCTCAGGGGTTTACCCTTCTGGCTTTGTGATCAAGGATCATTTCTTGATGGGTTCAGGGGACCACATGCGGTGCCAGAGAACAAAGCCAGGTCAGCTGCATGCAAGGCAATGCCCCTACTTGTACTATCGCTGTGACTGCCCCCCAAAGTACTGTATTCTATTTATGAAAATATTATAAATTCCTGTTTGACAACTTTGGGTAGCCCTCCCAAGTAGCACACAGAAAACATGGGATTTGACAACTGCATTAGTGGTTAGCTACTTATATGGAATGAGTTTTAACCCCATAACTATCTCTCCAAACCCAACCTTTTTCTAAACTTTTTTTCTGATTTGACACTGGCTTATAGATGTGACAGGCACATACATTAAAATAGACAAATCAACTTTTTCTTTGATTAGTACTCTGATTAGATCATACATGGTGGGAATGCTCCACTTACCTTCAGTGCAAAACAATATTTGGTTAAGTTGTTTAATCACTAAAGCAACCCATTGGGAATATTTGGAAATCAATTTGCAGTTTGGTGTTTTGTACTGTGACAGAACACTTCAGACCTGTCATCTTAATAATTCAACCCCATAAAAATAGCCACAAATAGAGGCTGGAGTGATAATACAGCAGGTGGGGCATTTGTTGTACACATGGCAGACCTGGGTTCAATCCCCAGCAACTTATATGGCCCCCAAAGCCTGCTAGGAGTGATTCCTGAGTGCAGGGCCAGGAATAATCTCTGAATACCTCTGGTGTAGGCCCTGCAAAAATAAACAAAATAGTCAGAACTTATGTGAAAAAGATAGTGAAGCATTCTGTGATGCTTTGCTTGCCAGGATTAAGACATCTTCAACAAGAGCAATGACTAGGTTTCCCAATTCCTCCTGTCATTTGCCGTTGTTGTTCCGCTAAGAGAAGTCTCTCACTTGGAAAACCCTCCTCTACTTCTCAGTTTGTGATGTCTCACCTGGAATGTTGGAGCTTCCATCTCAACGTTCTTCCATCACTCCCAAATTAAAAGACCATATTCTATCTTTTATTGTGTCTTTTGGGAGAGGCACTGAAACAGTAACTCTCAGCAAAGAGTGAAATTTTATATCACTTGACCTGGAATCATGCTAATGTCAACCTATTGGCAAATATCACTTAAAAGTATCTACACAGTATATCTGTATCCTTTGAAGTGAGGATGCTCCAGAGAATAATAAAAAGGAAAATACTCCACACTAACCTCCAGTTACATTTCCATGTATGATATAACATTCTTCTTTGAACTAAATAGAAGATGTAGTTGATCTTTCAACCAAGAAAAATCATTTGAATCAGGGAATCATAAAAAAGAAATAGGTTTTACAAACCTTACAGACATTTAAAAACTCAGTGTCCATAATTATACACTAGTTCATTGACATTGGGAAGCAGTCAAGATCTTTGTGTGTGTGTGTGTGTGTGTGTGTGTGTGTGTGTGTGTGTGTGTGTGCGGAGGGGGGAACCCTTGGCGGTGCTCAGAGCTTACTCTTGGCCAAACACCCTGGAATTACTGCTGGTGGCTCAGGAAACTGTATGGGGTGCTAGGGATCGAACCTGGCTCTACTGCCTGCAGGCCAAATACCCTTCCAGCTGAAGAATTGCTTTGGCCCCTGTAGGCAAGATCTTGACCCTGAGTTGGAACCAGAGGATTAATGATCTTCATTTGCTCTTATGCACAAGTGAAACTCATACTCATAATTCACTATGTTCAGCTTCAATTCTAAGTGAAAGGAGAACTTAGAAAAACATTCAAGGCACTCAGTGATCAGATTTGTCTAGATTTTCACAACTTTCTCCTTTCAGCCCTTTATAGTTGTCTAGATCACAAAAGGAAAACATCTTTTCTTGTGCAATCTGCTTTATTTCTTCTTAACATATTGAATGCAATTTGTATAGAAACACAGTTTGCTGTATATTAGTAATTGATTTTTTAAGACAATACTTAATTTGATTTTATAGTTAAGGTTAGAAATACAACTAGTATTACTGAACTTAGAGATAGTTACCCCTACAGGTAATGAAGACCTCAGCTCAGAAATCTGGGTATGTGTCTGCTTAAACTAATGATTGGTCTACTAGTTAGCTTTTCAGAATTTGGCACACCATGGACGTCAAAGAGTGTGTTTTTATATATGGCACTGAGAGACCTGGCTAGTCTTTCCTGGTTGGATGGTGTCTGGTTAAGAATCAAGGGTTTTTTGAACTCATTATCATCAAATACATTAGTCCTGTAGTTCAACAAGCAGCTCCTCCATATTATTTCATGGTACCCACAAACAGAATAGCAGCCTCCCATAATGTCTCTCATTTTAAACAATTGCCGCAGATAATCCTTTCAAATCCAGTCTTGTTGAAGGAAATTAGTAAGTGTCTATTATGGCAGTATAAATACATCAATTAATGAAATCTGTCTTCTAAAATAGTTCAGTGTGCAGCGTATCTCAAATAGGGGGTTCTTTCCTAGAAGACATATGACTTATAGACAACGGGAAATATCAGTATTCAACAATAAAAGACAAAAAAATAAAGCCTCAGTGTAATTTAATGTTGGAAATCAATACCATGTGTCCCTGATTGAATTGAGAGGTGGAGATGAAGACTTTCATTGCCCCGGGTGGACTGAAAGATGCTAGTGCCTGAAGCCTGCAGTCAGTCAGAGACTATGCAGTCACTAAGGATTTTCATTGCTCCTAATATTTCACAGCTCTAGGCTACTGTCTGTTCTGCCTAATGATAGGGCCAACCTTGACTGGGAGCCCTCTGAACCTTCCCCAGGGGCTCCCTGGTGCTTGTTCACCCCTTGACATCTGCCTTCAGTGTATACGGAATAGCAATCTTAATGAAAGGGCTGAGATGTTGCTGTGTGCTCAGTCTGGCTAAACTGCCACCATTTGATGATTATATTTGATTTTAAAGTCATTTTGAACTCTATCAGCAACTCTGCTCTCTTTTATCTTTTCTCTGTATCGCCACTGCTACTCTAAAGCTTATTTCAAGGGGAAATCTCTTAGAATTCAAATCATTCCTGCTTCATGCTAGTCTGTTTGTTGGGACAGCAGCGTACAAGATGTTCTTTGAATGCCTGCTTTTAGTGAAATCAAAGGGACTTGAGGAGCAAAACTTTGATGATTGAAAATGTGCTCTCTTCTCTTTCAGTCTCCTCTTGCCACTTGGGAGGGATAAATGTGAACAGGGAATCATTAGGGGAAAAGGAGGACTGAAGCAGGTGTTCTTGGTTTGCTGAATTTGAAATTAGCACTGGGGGGGTGCTGAGAGCAAGCACCCATTTTAGGAAGCAATCTGGAGCCAGGTCTGTGAATCAAGAATAATTTCAAATTGGGGTGAGAAACAGTCTCTGTTGTTGGCTGCCTCAGGCTGTAGCAGCGAGGGTAACTTCTCTTCCTTCATCTTGGAGACTCTCTTGAAGCGGTGGCTTCTTAGGGGGATTTCTGGACTTTCTGCAGTCAGGGCAGCAATAGCCTCTCCATGCAGGACTGGTGGTGGGGTACAACCTACTTTCTCCATCTGTAAACTCCCTCGAGCTGGCTCAGCTTCTGGTGGATTGGCCTGCATTTAAAGGAAGAATGGTATGCACATAAACTGGCAGAGTAACGCTGCCTTACTATTGCTTCCATTAGAAGAACAAGTATCTGACAGCCAGCAACTTCCAGTCACTAAACTTACCAGGTATTCGTTTGTCCCATTTAATTAAAAACACTGAGCATTTACTGAGTCGAGCCGTGGTCATCTATGTTTCCTTCAATACTCCCAGTATTTTAGCCACTTCCTCTTGTTCTATGAAGGAGGAATGTGAAGTTCAGATGGATAAAGATGCCTGAACTGGTAAGTGCCAAGTGGGGCTTCAGTGCATTTTTAGCTGGCCAATTATGAAAAAAAAAGCTAAATTCCTTAAAAAAAACAGTAGTTTTTCTTGAAGCTGTCATGATTTAAGAGTATTATTGTGCATTGAAAGAGAGAGAAAGGGAAAGAAATAAAGAACCTGCCATGGAGGAGGGCTGGGGGAGTGGGGAGGGAACCGGGGACATTGCTGGTGGGAGATGGGCACTGGTGGAGGGATGGGTGCTGGAACACTGTATGACCAAAACCCAAATATGAACTTTGTAATTGTATATCTTTGTAATTGTATATCTCATGGTGGTATAATAAAATACTTTAAAAAGAGTATTATTGTGCAAATGATCATTTAGTATTATCCTTTTCAAGTCACAGAAGTGCAAACACAGCACATTCAACCTAATTGCTTCAATCCCGAAAGGGAGCGGAATAAACAGGCGCACACTTTAAATCCATGTCTTCTCTTTTCCCGCCCTTCCCATGCTTTGATGCTACCATTGCATGACTGGGGCTCACACGCATGCACAGCTGTGTTGGCAACAGGTCTGATTGCTTTGCTCACACCACTGCTGTGCTCACCAAAGGTTGAGTCCTTGGTTGTGGTGCTCCCACATCTGCTCACCAGGGATCACTGTGGTGCTCACACACTGCTCAATGCTCATCAACTCCTGGCTGAGGTGTTTACATGTCCTCTAGTTGTGGTGCTCCTAGGGACAACATACTTCAGTTGCATCAGTTGCGCAAGCCCACCTGCAGAACTCCAGGGATCACACAACCCATTGTACATGGTGGCACGGAGGACTGAACTATCATGTTTTATTTGCAAGGCAGATGCTTTTGTTATCCCCAGGGCCCCATGGTGATTTTATTCTTCTTGAGGGGGCATACCTGGTACTACTCAAGGCTTGCTCCTGGCTCTGTGCTCAGGGGTTAATCCTGCAGTGCTTTCGGGGCCATATGGGAAGATGGGATTGAACTGGGTCAGTTGGGAGCAAGGCAGTACCTTTACCCTTGTGCTATTTCTCCAGTCTCAATGATTTTATCTTGCTTTGTTTATTTTTGGGGGCATACCTGACAGTGTTCACTCTTGGTTCTATGCTCAGGAATTACTTTTGGCAGTGCTTAGGGGACCATATAGGGTGCTGGGTCAGCTGCATGCAAGGCAAGTACCGTACCTGCTTTGTGATCTCTCCTGCTCCTTCCCTGATTATTTTCTTTTCAACAGATCAGCTTCCATACAGTGGAATATTGAAGATCTCTTACCTCAACCTTCACAGTAGTTAATCAGCATAAAGGAAAGGGGAGAAGTTAGTAACTATTACCTTCCAGGTGGGAAAGAGAATGGAGACTATTTTATAGCAATACAGAGTGTGGCACTGGAGCAATAGTATAAGGGGTAGGGCATTTGTCTTGCACACAGCTGACCCAGGTTCAATCTCAGGCATCCCATGTGGTCCTCTAAGCCCATCTCGGTGACCCTTGAGCACAAAGCCAGATAAACCATTGAACATCTCCAGGTGTGCCCCAAAACCAAAACCAATAATATAGAATGTATACACAAAAGAAGGGAACCAGTGTATGAGGTAACTGCTATCTCATTGAGGATGTTCATCATGGGAGCTTCTGGAGACCTGTGCTTGATGGGGCTTCCATCAATGAGATTTTCTTGGGTTCCCTTGGACAAGGGTAGCCATGTCTGGCAGGCCCTGACATACCTTTTCTGACTTAGCATCCTCCTTGACCTGGAAAGGCTGATGATCTCAAAAAAGTGAGAGCAATTTCCTCTGTAAGGGTTTTTCAGGGTGTGGCCTCACACAAAGAATAATTTCATTTATAATTGTGTAACATTGGGATAAATGTTTTTAAACAAAAATGTCCTGAAGATAGAATTGCCAAGCTTAAAAGTAATCCAGATGGATTTTCTGATCTATTTCTGCAGCAATATTTCCTTTATGTTCTTGGAAATAGCTGGAGAGATTTTTGCAGCAGCTCACATTTCAGCCATGGGTCTCAGAAAGTTTCTCTGTGATGCCTTACAGAGCAGCATGTGCCACTCTTAGAGCTGAACTGTTGGACAGCTGTGAAGATGGAAAAGAAAAGCCATGTTGGGAACATTTCCCTTTTCCTCTGTATGTTCCTTACTGTGCAGCTGGTCTGAGTACTCTGGAAAAAGATGTTGTGCAGCTGTTTCTCGGAGGCAGAAGCTGGAGGCAAACATCCCAACCCATCACCCTGGCACTTCCCTCTCGTCTCGGAGAGCCATTTTTGTCCTTAAGTCTGTTGGGTGCTATTCATAGGAGATTGCTGTTTATGGGAATCTTCTTTAGGATATAATGCATGTGTTGGGTTCAGAAGTTGCAGGCACACAGCTTTCCATTGTTAAAGATTGTCTTTGTTCCCCCACCCCACAGTTTCCATGGCAACATTTTGCACTGATAGCACCTCAGGATTATTACTATCATCACAGTTATTTCTTCTGATTACTATTGTTGCTTATTGTCATCAACATCATTTTGACTGTCAGAGAGTCACATCTTTATCCTTAACACCTGGCCTCTGGGGACTAGCTTCTCAAAACACAGTTGAAAAGTGAAGGGGGATAAAAATGTAAATCCCAAGAGATTACCAAAGAGCAGTTTTCCTACACGGGGTTCTAGTTTTTCTTCCCCCTTTTATATTCCCACCAAGACATTGCAATTCTTCCAGCTTATCAAGATATCAAGATATATGTAGATGTTGCTACTGCTGGTCTATTTTTAGAGAAGTGTGTGTGTTGTGTGTGTGTGTGTGTGTGTGTATAGGGATATTTACATCCAATGTTTTCTAATATTACTAATGGATAATTTCATTAAAAGTTGGCAGCTGTTTGTTTAGAGTCAGTTTTATTTTATTTGTTTCTTGGCCATACCCGACTGTGCTTAGCGTTTACTCCTGGCTCTGCACACAGGAATCGCTCCTGAGAGTGCTGCGGGACCATATATGGGATGCCAGTGATTATATCGGGGTTGGTTGTATGCAAGCAAAATTCTATCCACTACAAAGCAAGCTCCCTACCTGCTCTACAATCTCTCTACCTCCAAGATGCTATCTTAGTACAAAATTATTGATTTTTAAACATTTTCAGTCAATTTTATGAACACCTTTACTCTTTGATGCTGAGAGGGAACAGGCTTTGTTTGGGGTGACATTAGTGAATGATTGCAGGTTAGTGAAAACACCCCAATCCTTTATAACTTGTTTTTAGGACCTGAGAGCTAGTACAGGGATCAAGGCAATTGCCTTGCATGCACTTAACCTGGGTTTGCTCGCCAAAACCATATATAACTCTTTGATTTGGTCCTCTGAGCACTGCCAGGAGGGACCCCTCAGCCTGTAGAGTATTCATTGAAACCCCTCATCCCAATCTGCTTACAATTTTTGGAAAGCCTACTTTTGCCCATCACTTTTCTCCAGAACTCTGACATGAATTTCTGAAAGCCCTTTAGCTGTCTTTATTTGTCCCTGTGTTAATTAATACCCCTGTTAATACCCCTGGTGACTTCTGGGATTAGTGACTACTGAGTACTGAATCCAACCTTTTATCAGTGAATAGAAGAACCCCCCCCCCCTATCCAACTAGCAGGACCACCATCCCCACCACCCTTACTCTCTCTTGCCCTTCCCCCCGCTCTTCTGTCCCCACCTTCCTCTGTTGCAGTACACTGCTGCCCAGAGCCTCTGCATCTGGCCTGGAGTTGCCTCCTGCAGGTCACTTTGTAGATAGGAGGAGGACAGCTTGAATGTGGCAGTTCATTTGACCATATATTATCTACTGGTTGGTATAAATATTCTTTTATGCTGCCACAATCATCGTGGGACCAGTTAGATCTTTTTTTTTTTTTTTTGGTTTTTGGGTCACACCTGGCGATGCTCAGGGGTTTCTCCTGGCTCTGCACTCAGGAATGACTCCTGGCGGTGCTCGGGGGGACCATATGGGATGCCGGGGATCGAACCACGGCTGGCATGGGCCGGCCGCGTGCAAGGCAAACGCCCTACCCACTGGGCTATCACTCCGGCCCCAGGACCAGTTAGATCTTACCAGCATATTTGCCTAGCCACGTTGGATCTCTTAGTAATTAGACTAGAGAGAAATGCTGTTTGCCTCCAAGCAAGCAAGCATGGCTCTCCGATAACTCAAAGGCTGATATACATTAGGCATATAGGGCACAGCTGAGAATTGTTGGTGAATGCCTTCCTCCTCCTCAAAAAAAACAAAACAAAACAAAAACACCCCCCCAAAGTAACCAGTTCATCAATTTAAACACATTTTCATTCACCAATTCACAAAAGCTGTACCAAAGTCTGATCTGCCAGGCATTAGGTAAACACCCATCTATAGCTGAAACATGCTAAGTACCCTGAGACCCTCAATGTAGTGTGGGGGGGGGAGCAAATGTGTAACCAGCAATTTTGTAGCTTCTGGGGTGGTGGGGGGGGGCGGGGGCGCTGAGAACAGTGCTGGGGGAAGAAAAGCCCCCACAGAGGAAACCTCAATGGAGGTACAGAAACCTGCACCTGTCTGGACCGTGGACACCGTAGGAAATTCAGCAGGACATTCGCAAGAGGTTCCAGGACATGACTGCACATACCTGCCTTTCACACGGTGCTGCACAGGGAGCCTCTTCCCTGGCCTCTCACTCCTTCTGGGCATGCGCATAGTGGGAGTGATGGCTGTTTTGCTGCTAAATGTACATATCTTTCTCTGGTTTCACTGCAGGACTAAGACGTAAGTAGCATTTTTTGAAAATTACTTCTTTTTTAAAATGAAGTAATTAAACTTTTTGGTTTGGGGCCACACTTAGTGGTCTCAGGACTTGTCCTGATCTTGGGCTCAGGGATCACTCCTGGAGAGGGTCAGAGGAGCTTATGCAGTGCCTGGGATTGAACCAGCAACTGAACCATGAAGCCTGCAAGGCAATTGCCATAATTCTGTACTATCACACTGGCCCCAGAACTTGGGAAGATTAAGTCATTCCACTGGAGAGGGATCAGGACAGCTACGGTTTGTGCCCACAAGACACCTATTGCCTAACTTGAGCGACTGCTTTCTCCAAAGAACGGGCTTGGAAGCGTTATAACATGGGGGTGAGTCACATGAACTTAGACGTGACAGAGCATCAGGACTTGAATCTCCTATTTCAGTTCGTGACATTAGGCAAGTTAATATTGTGTTGGTTTCTAGCTCTGTCCCCCTATTTTCTTATGCTTGTTTCATCCCAGAGCTGTTTGCATCTCTGTCTCTTTTTAACCCCAGTCACTTCAACCCAACCTTTATATCTCATTTTAAGTGCCACTTCTAGGGGTTCCTCCCAGATTTGGTCCAATCTTCTTCTAAATGACCCCCCCCCCAACAGACTTACTCCCTGCCTCGTCACAGTTCTGTTTGAAGTTGTGGGTGCATTTCTGATGAGTTAATGAATATAAGCCCCTCCTTTACGCTTGTTCAGTAACCCTTGTGGCTTCTTGTTTAGTGTGTATTGCCACATAGGAGCTATGGGCAATTCTTGAGTAAAGAGTTAAATAATAGCCACTTTTGGAAGACTGAGAACTACGCTACGAATGTGTATAGGTTTTGTGACACAGTGCCCGATTATATAATAAACACTTAATTCATATGGGTTATAATTGTGGTTCTTACTTCTTTCAGTTTACTATTCTCTGCTCCTATAGCATATTGAATAATGAATAATTTGTGTGTCTTTAACTAAGTTCCAATAGTTCTATTAGCTAAGTTTTGACAGTGAAAATGCCTTCATTAAATTTAATATTATGCCCCTGGCTTCAACTGAGTGTTGATTTAGAAGTGGAGACCTTCAAGGTCATCTGTAGAACCCTTGATGAAGACTTTAAGCAATGTAGCAGTCAGTCACGGGAGCTTTGAGGGATAGCTGCTTTTCTGTAGCTGTAACCATGGAAGTTATCTCTCAAGGCCTTTGTTTTCTACCCTAGAAGAAGGTAGAGTAGGGATCATAGTATATCTTACAGTGCATATGACAATGAAATGATTGTACATATAAAGCATTTAGTTGAATGCCTGACACATAAGAAGCCATCAATCAATGTATATTTGCTATTATTTTTACAATGATGTATAGAATAAGTTATTCCACTAAAATAGTAATTCTTGAAGAATGGCTGTTTTATTCTGTTAGATGATGACAGATTTCATATGGGTCATTAGACTTTCTCCTTTTTACTTGATATCAGAAATTCCAGAGCTAGCCTTTTTGCCTAAGCACTAAAAAATTCCATCTTTGACTCTTTATATGCATCATTATATTGTCTTTATTACTTCTTAGATTTATCCTGCATGACGAAATTTTCCTCAACTCCTTTCGGGAAGCAGGTGGTGGTACCTTTAATAAATTCATGAGTTTTATAATAGTTTAGAAACAAAACATATTTTAGACAATATATGTCAGATGTGATTTGAAATTTTCTCTAGAGATCTATATAAATTTCTTCATTCCTTCTTGACTAACTAAAAGCAAATTCAGTATTATTGCAGGTATAATTCAGTGTATACGTTCTAATGTAATTTCTTCCACATGCTTATAACTAGAAATTACAAAGTTTTTGCTGGAAGAATTTTAAAAGTTCAAGTTATTTTCCACTTCTCATGTCACAAGACCGTAGAATTTAGAACAGAATGTAATTTTCTTATTTAGATAATTTCACATGGATTAAACAAATGGATCACTTAATTTTATGATCCGCAAATTTTTATTTCTTCTTTAACATGACACAAAGAGACTTTTCCTTGAATTGTGGTGTTAGAGCATCTCTCAATTAGGCAATGCATTTGACTTCCTATTAAGAATAACACCTAAACTATTTGAAGTAGAAGGATATTGATTGCACATTAAAATCTTTTATTTTTTAAAAAAGGGAATTTTTATTTTGTGTTTTGGGTATATCTGTCAGGGGCCACTCTGCCCTGTGCTCAGGGGGTGTTCCTGGCAGTACTCAGAGGATTATATGGTACTGGGGATAAAATTCAGGCCTCCTGCGTATAAAGTGTCTAGCTCTATGAACTGTCTCTGAAAAAGACACTATTTTAAAAGTCTTCACTGGCAACTTGTTTCAAGATGTTTCTGCTCTTTCTGAAAATTGAAGCCAAAAAAATGTGCATCTTCTCTTTAGATAGGAAAAATAATTACTGACCATTTGTTGTGTAATAGCCCAGTGCAAAAAGCCATAACAGCCCGTTTATTCACTTATCCGTACATGCAGTCATTCATCAACCTCTAAGTGCTTATAGGCTGGTGAGATTTTTATATGATTTTGTTTCTTGTTTTGGGGGTTATACCTGGCTATGCTCAGGGCTTGCTATTCGTTTTGCATTCAGGGATCACTGCTGGCAGGCTTAGGGTGCCATATGGGGTGGCTGGGATTGAACCTGGGTCAGTTGAGTGTAAGACAAGTACCTCACTTTCTACATTATCTCTTTGGCTGCAGCTGAGATATTCTGAATGCCATGACAGGCACATACAAGTTCTGAAGATGGTTCTGAAGATTCCTTACCCAGAGGCCAGAGCGATAGTCCAGCGGGTAGGGCGTTTGCCTTGCAAGTGGCCGGCCTATGCCGGCCAGGGTTCGATCCCTGCATCCCATATGGTCCTCCGAGCACCACCAGGAGTAATTCCTGAGCTCAGAGCCAGGAGAAACCCCTGAGCATTGCTGGGTGTGACCCAAAAAAAGCAAAACAAACAAACAAACAAACAAACAAACAAAAAAAAACAAATCCTTACCCTAAATGGCTCAGACCCTGGCCTAGTCCAATACAGCTAGGTCTCACACACATGTTTGGGGGGGGGGGCATGCTGGCTTGGAGCATGGATTTGGGCTTCTCCTCCCATTCCTCCATCTCCATGTTGGCGGGCATGGCTGTGAACTCCCAGCCTCCACAGCCAGCAACACTGAACGGGAGACACTCCAGATCCACAGCTGCGCCGACAGACTTAGACAATAATGGAAGTTAGGACCAGGCCCTTCCCAGGATCTTTCACGTTTATACACTGTAATGTTCATTCTAGTTGCAACAAACTGGGGAGGTTATGGGGAATGGGGAATTATAATGTCACATTAGAACTCACTATTGCATATACACAGAGAGACATCATAAACCATTAATATCTGTAGGGCAAGCCACAAGGCGTAAGAGAAAGAAAGAGAAATACAGAGAGAGAGAGAGAGAGAGAGAGAGAGAGAGAGAGAGAGAGAGAGAGAGAGAGAGAAGGTGCTAATGGGCAGGCTGGTTTGGGTGGGAGGGAGTGTTTGGACATTGGTGGTGGGAATGGGACGAGGCACTGGTGGAGGGACGGGTGCTGGAACACTGTATGACAGAGACCCAATTATGAACACCCTTGTAATTGCATATCTCACGGTGGTATAACAAAAATTAAGGAAAGAGAGAAATAAAAAGATTCCTTACCCTCAGCAAGATTTTTTGAAATAGTGGGTGAGACTTTTTTGTGATTTGGGAATGGGGTCATTTTGGCTTGGGGTCTAACTCTTCTTACTTGGGCAATCTTTTTTTTTTTTTTATTTTAATCATATAGAAATTTATGTGATGTAAGTATATAAGTATGTTCTTATTAGCTTTAAATTTTGCCTTTTTTTTTTTTTTTTTTTTTTTGGTCACACCCGACAATGCTCAGGGGTTTCTCCTGGCTCTGCACTCAGGAACCACTCCTGGCGTTGCTCGGGGGACCATATGGGATGCCGGGGATCGAACCCAGGCCGGCATGCGCCGGCCATGTGCAAGGCAAACGCCCCACCCGCTGGGCTATCGCTCCGGCCCCTACTTGGGCAATCTTAAGATTGACAAAGAGTAACACTGCTCTGACGCTGCACAAGGCTGAGCCTGCTTGTTCAGGACTAGGAGAAAGGCCTAGGCTTCAACCATCTTAATGTTTGCACTGCTTCCAGACCAGGTGGCTGATTCGGGGCCATGGGGTAGAACACATCTCTAACAGTTCTTCTGGAGGAGTGCTTCTGAGACGAGGAGTGCCTAGGGACAACAACCCCAAGAAATAAAAACATTGAAAACCAGACCTGTGAGGAAATGATTATTGCTTTCCTTTATTTTTGTTGAGACCTCTCTTCGTGAGCCCAACTCAGTCGTACTACTGCTGGTGGTTACTACGGCTACCTAGAACAGTGCTTGGGAACTAAGAAGAGCTGGGGATTGAACTCAGGACTTTGTACATGCTCTCATGTGCTCTCTATCATTTGTACATTCTTCCTGTTTTGATATGGTTTTAAAATGAGCCTGAGGACAGTCATAGCCTAGAGCTGTTAGCTTCCTCTTCTCAAGAACCCTTTGTATGGAGAGGGGACAGTGCATTTAGAGAGCTTAAACATCTAGGTCAGGTTAGTCACTAAATGTCAATGCAGGGCTAGAACTAAGTCATCCATTTCTTATGGTCTTATTGCGTCCATTAAGAACACAAGATTGTGAGGCAGGAGCACAGCAAGCAGGGTGTTTGATTTTCACATGGCCAACTCCAGATGGATTCCCAGCATACAATATGGTTCCCCAAGCACCACCAAGAGTGACTCCTGATTGCAGAGCCAGGAGAGAGCCCTAGCAGTGCTAGGTGTGCCCTCAAATCCCCTTTGACGCCCCCCAAAAAAGAGAAAAATAAACAATAAACAAAAGAAAAAAATGAGCCTGAGGGGCTGGAGCGATAGCCCGGCGGTAGGGCGTTTGCCTTACGTGGCCGGCCTGTGCCGGCCGGGTTCGATCCCCCGGCATCCCATATGGTTCCCTGAGCACCGCCAGGAGTAATTCCTGAGTGCAGAGCCAGGAGTAACCCCTGAGCACCGCCAGGTATGATGCAAAAAGCAAAAAATAAAATAAAATAAAATAAAATGAGCCTGAAGTATGCTCTTTATAAGCAGGTGTCAAAGTGCTCTGAAAACTGTTTGAATAACAGAAAAAAAAAAAATGAAATGCTTCTTAGAGAATAAAATAATACTATACTACCATAGGAAGAACATGCAAGAAGACGTGTAATGGTTAGAATTAAAATAATGGCCTACAATTACTTTCCATTTGAACAGAGGTGAAGAAAATCAGAATTACAATACTCTTGTGATTAAACTTTGATGAGCTGAAAATGTCATCATTGTTTGATGAGAATTTGTTATTAGAGTTCAAAGAATATGAATGATTTAACCACAATGTACCAACACCACAGGGCTGAATAATCTCTGTTAGTTTTCTCAACTGCTCTTACTGCTGGCTGCCAGGGAAATCCCAGCCACTCTCCTTCTTCCTCCATTGTCCTGCAATTGCTTCCACGAGACTGGCTTATGGAATCAACAAATAAAACTTGCATCCTTTGTGGCAAAACTTGAGATTGGGAGTAGTGGCATATGGCAAATCATTTCTAGGAGTCTATAGTCTATAATGATAGACGTTTTCTGTTTTGCTCTGTTTTGCTTTTTGGTCACCCTTGGAAATGCTCATAGGTTACTCCTGGCTCTGTACTCAGGAATCACTCTGGGCAGTGCCTGAGGGACCACATGAGATGCCAGAGATTGAAGCAAGCGCCTTATCTGCCGTTCTGTCACACCATCCACAGTGGACTTTTTGACTAGAGTTTTTTCCTTTGAGCTATATTTGATTCATGTATTTACCAGCCTCCCCCATGTGACGCTGGGATCCTCTGGGGCTGTGCCTGGTGGTGCTCAGGAGACTGCAGGGCTGGATTGCGCCCAGGGCCTTGTGCATGCCAGGTCTGTTCTCCAGCCTTTTGAGGTAGTTCTCTGTCCCCAGGAAATACAATTTAATGGTTAGGTTTCCAGAGAGGAGGGATAGCCTGCTGTATCTTACATTTCTTAGGAAAAAGTCAAGGTTCAGTGAATCCTTTGATTTCAGGGATTGAATCTAATTCCTATCGCCTGATACTGCTACCATTGAAAATGGGGCGAGGCTGTCGGAGACAAAGCAGTAATGCAATAGAGTTGTGGCAGGGCACCGATTTCAGTTTAGGATAAAGTACACGTGGACTCAGCATAGATTGTCCTCTGCACGAAACAGCGGAGAGCTGGACCCCTCTCAGCCTCCTCATGCTTCTAAGGATGCTCGGCCCTCCAGTCCCCTCCACCTCTGCGCTTTCTCTTCTTTTCTTTTCTATCCTCTGTGGGAAAAAGCCTTAGATCTTTTGTCCTTAAACAAAGCTTTCAACATTGATTGTATATCTCTGTCTTACTGGATTTGGGTGTGTGTGTGTGCATATCTGGCTTTTACTTAGGGCTTACTCCTGGCTCTGCACTCAGAGATTCAAATCCAGGCCTCCTGCATGTAAAAGTGAGCTATTGCCCATTGACCTATCTCTCTGGTTCCAATTTCTATATTTTTTAAGGTTTTTGTCATCTGAAAACCCGTATTAAATACTAGGGAAATTTGGGTACGATCTGTAGTTTTGGAATAGGGAGGTGCTGGTATGATTTGGTTCTATTTTGAAATGAAATATTTTTCTTTGGTTACTGTTGGAGGAAAGGGGTGCTACCGGGCAAGGTTGAGCTTTCAATTATTTCCCAACGTACAGCTAATGTTACATTTTAACAGCCCTGCAACTTGACCCACTCGAAACAATATTTTGGTGAAAATTCAAAAGGAAACTATTCATTACCTAAAATGTATTAGATTTTTCAAAAATAAAGCCCTTAATCTTTATAGATAATTTAGGCTCATGTACTGACCACATACTGATTCAGATTAATGCCCCAAAACATTTTATTCATCCTTTCATGTAATCTATTAAACATTTATACTGATCCTTGAACAACAAAATACATACTGAAGCACATATGGATTGAATGATTAATGGTAAATAAGAATTAAAAGCTATATTATTTGTATTGTCAAAGGACAAAGGGAAATAGTCAAATTCAGTAAATTAAAGTTCAGCCAGGAAATCTGAGCTTCAAAAATGAGAAGGAATAGAGCAAGGGTGCTTCCTGTCATGTGCCTGCTCACTAATTCTATCATGTGCCTATGTTTTCTTGGCCATTCAAAGTCCCTTTAAAATATACTGGAAATTTACCTAAAATTTATCTATGTGGCATTTGCACTTGAGCACTTAAATCTTCCTTTAGAGGTGGTCAAAATGATAAGCAGAGGTTGTCTGGAACAACTGAGAGGTTCAAACACACTGCAATCTCTATTGGATAGGAAAAAGTCAAAGGTTTGGAAAAAGCAGATAATGAACGTTGTACTGATTGGAAATTCAAGGCACTGTGTTCAGAGACAACACTAAGCATTGGTTCAGAGTTTATGGACACAACTCCCACGGTTCAAATTCCATATTTCCTACTGAGTTTGACTTTGAAAAAGTCATTTATCCACTCAAGACTTCTTTTTCCTCCCCTTTAAAATGGGGATAATTGTAATGTCTACCTTATCACTTGATTACTTGAATCCCGTTATTCATTGATTTGCTCGAGCGGGCGCCAGTAACATTTCCATTGGACCCTATCACGTGCCAATGTAGCCCAATGGCATCTGGTTGATTCAGGAATATGAAGAGCCTCAAACCGTTCCTTCAGGGTCTTTACAAGGAAGTCTGACCACCTTGTAGGTGGGCGGCCACGTGGTCTTTTGACATCCCGTGGGATCCAGTCTACCTTATAAGGAGTCTATACAAATGAATATATAAGGTGATGGAGAGACAGTATAGTGGGTAGGGCATTTGCCTGGCATGCCGCTTACTCAGATTCCAGACTCAACTCTGCATGTGTTCCCCTAAACCCCACTAGGAGTGATCCCTGAGCATAGAGCCAGGAGCAAGCTCTGAGTACTGCTGGGTGTGACACACAAGCCAAACAAACACAAATACATGAGTAAAGTATATGTGTCTGTCAACAAAGCATTTAATAATAATAGAACTATTATTATTATTGTCATTTAAAATTTAGAAGAACCTATCAGCAATTTCGCTATTTGCTCCCAGATCTCTTTTTTGGAACAAATTAAAAATGACTTAAATAATGGTCTTTTAAGTTTTTTAATAGATAAATTAATAGACATTTTTCTTGATCATCAAGTTACTCTAAACATCTTGCAGTAGTAAACCCTATTCCTTATTTGAAGGAACTTTTCCTAAGTCCTATCCAGGTCTGTGGTATTGAACATATTTAACATATTAGCCTTTTGTTTATATTGTATGTGAGTTGCCCCAAGTATGGATAGAATAATATCTCACTACTTAAGAAAGTACAAACGATAACAAATCAAACAGATAGATAGAATGAATATTATGTGATTTAGGGAAGGATTGGGATGAATTGGCCTATGGTTTAAAGTTTAGCTTTACCAGTAAGGATATCACTGGTGTTAATATCCTTAACACTTAGCTTTATTTTTGCTAAGAATGATAGAAATTCTCTGCTTCCCATCATGTACCTTGAAGATCAAGTTATTGAAACAACATTTATGAGTTTGAAAGCCTCACATGTATATTAATTTTGAAAATTACTCTGTTTTTTCTCTACCATTCTGGCCTCATTGTTTTCATAAAGGAAAAAGAGAAGATTTCCACCTCTTCACAGGCTAACCTTGGTCATGTCAGTGTTTCTCTTTTCCATCCATTTATCTATCCACCCACCCATCCAAGCACCCATCCATCTATCCATATCTATCCATCCATCCACCCACATCTACCCACATCCATCCATCCATCCATCCATCCATCCATCCATCCATCCATCCATCCATCCATCCATCCATCCATCCATCCATCCATCCATCCATCCATCCATCCATCCATCCATCTATCCGTCCATGTGCCCTTCACCTGCATCTTTTGAAACACTAGTTATGTACTATAATTGTGTCAGACACCAAGTCTGCAGAAACCACCATCGTGCTTTCCAGAGACTTACGAATATGTGGAGGTATATTGAGTCCATTTATATATTGAGTCCTCAATGTCTGCTTAAACCTGAGGAGGGGAAAGAAAGAGAAACTAAAAAACAAAGGTAAGAATTCACTTAGGGGACATATTGTTTTGGGCATTTTCCAAAGAGGATAATTATCTAAAATCAGGCTGACATTTACATCTCTAGCATGCGTGCTTGTTAAAATAGGTTCTTGCTGAAATACTCATTGAGCTAAATTTCATCTAACATCTGGCCATTGTATAAATATAGCAATGAAAACATGTCTAGTTGCCTACACATTAGGTATAAATTTTAGAAATCCAATTAGTGTTTCTGTGCATTTTCCTTTTTATATTTCTTTAGTCTTTGAGCCAAATACAGCCCCCTAACTATAAGAATTCAATTAATCAGCACACATTTCTACAAAAGCAAAAGACAACTAAGCAGTGGTATAGTTCAATTTCCTAATGATTGTAAGATCTTTTTAAGTTCTTCATTCATGGTATGTATTGGTGAAGTGTCAAGTTTAGAACTGAAGTGTTGAGTATGGGGGATACAGACTATTTATGACAGTTTTAAGCCATAAGGAGTTTAGAACCCAGTTTAGCGATCTACCCAAATGATCCCACCACCTAGTGACGAATGCATATGCACCTGGCTCCAAAGACATCATCCACCGTCCATCTGACGGACTGCACGCTATGTGAAAGATTCATATTACCCTTCCCCAAGGGTCTGTCTAAATTATACCTCCCAGAATTGGGATCCTCTCAAACCAAAAACTGAAGGGAATAAAGCAGTACTCACTGTGACTATGTTATCCATCTGGGTAGGCAGAAGCTGCCAAGGGCCCTAAGGTTGAATCGCCTATATAAAATACCAGGATATTTGAGTCACATTTGTTTAAGTCTTTACCTTTAGAGTCACTATAGTTATCGCTGATATTCAATGGTCTATTTTTTGTAGAATTGGACACTTAGAATTACACCCACCGATGCACAATTAACACTTACTATATAAGGGTCTACCACAGTATATGCTTTGTATATTCTAAATATGCATCTTATTATCTAGATTGCACCACCATTTCATTTGATGTAGATGTCTGGAATATTGTAGATGTTTCATTTATTGAAACCTTCTGGTCATTCTAGAGGATATTTCTAAGATTTAACTGGGAATAACTGAGTACATTTCAAACGCATCAAAAGCAACTGATATTTATTGAAATATTAAAAATTTTATTTTCACAATATTAAAAAGCTTAGTAATAAGATAAAACACAATTCCTGGAAATCAACTACAATGCTAATATTTTAATAGATCATTCAAAATATTAGACATTACAGTTAAAATCTTAATATTAGCTCTAATATTGGAATAATATTTCAGTTAATAAATAATTGTGAATATAGCCATATGTTTAGTTTGTACTTATGAGTTTATCATAAATTGCAATTTTATTGTGATTGGGTCATAAAAGTGATAAACAACTTAAAATCTTTTCATAAATTGTATTTTAATTTAATTAATTCTGAGTAAATCTAGAAATAAATTCCAATGATTTATGTAAATTAGATATGACTTTTAGTTCTTGTATTTTCACATACATAAATAACACTATAATTGCATTTAAACAATCTTCATTAAATATGTTTTACCTAACTTATTTGATATATATTTTCATGGCTATAGACATTTGTGAAGCTACTAGCCACAATTTTTTGAGTCTAAACTAAACGTCTTACAAGTATTGAAGAGAATTATAGGTTTGAAAAGACACAGCTATTTTGGGGTGATCTTTAAAATACCATATCAAACACAGCCACACAAAATATGTCATATTGATGAGTTTTGTTACATTATACTCTCTGGAGAGCAAGTGACCACATCTTTCTAATAATTTTGACGCTATAAACATGTAAGAAAAGACAGAAGTCCTTTCAGATATAAAACATTTTGAATTTGCATATCCTAAATTGCCTTTGATGAGAATTTATAAAGCTTCAAATTGTTGCATAAGGGTGTCTGTTGAGATCCTTCTGTCATTTCCTGTTGTCACAAAGGCAATCTCTTTCCAATGTTCATAACGTGGGAATAGTAGCACATGCTGTGACAAAGGGCCTTGTCAGAATTAATTTCAGCATTTGAATTTGCTGCTCTATTTTGGAATTTTCCTAATTGTTTTGCAGTGTTTCATGGCTGCCAAAAAAATTCTGTGCTACTTGGAATCAGATCTCAAATAATTAATGAGACAGTGCCATTCCATCATTTGTTACTTAAATATTTCTAGTCGCCTTGTCAAATCTTCAAGACTGAGCGGTGGCAACAAAGATCTACTTTAGGAAAAGAGAAAGGCTGTAAGTATAAGAACTTGTGAGAAACATCATGTGCTAGAGACAAAATACAGGGATCCTCAGTTTAGGCATGAATCCAGCGTTGAAGTTTGAATAAAATTTCATTCCTATCCATAAAAACAGATTCAAATGCTGGGCGCCAAATTATTAAGAAACTTTAGAAAAATTTGAAAATGCCTCTTCTTATCCTTTGTACTTTGGGGAACAAAATAAATACTTTCAGGGTAGGGGTACCTTATTATAATTTGGGGGCACTTGTACTCTTCCTTAGGGTAGAGAAGGTTGACATTGTTTTCTGGCTGGGTATAATTCATTTATGTCCTTCCAGTTTCTCCTCTCTGATCTCTTTTCTGGATATCTGTCAGCAGCTCTCTCCTGGGAGCAGCACGATGCACTTCATTAATAAGAAGGGATTAAAGGAAAAAGCCCTAGTCTCCTAATACACTTGATAATTTGGTGCCATCCACAAGGCAATAGACCCCTGCTGCATAGATGTCATTAGAAAGGTACAATTTCATTACTTTTTACTGGCAAAGCCTTGAGTGAAATACAAAATATGTTGTCTCATATGCAGGGGGAAAAAGTGCTAAGGCTTTCTTTCACCATGAGCCTGTAAAACAGTAGAATGCAAAAATATACTTTATGGTTTTACATTTCTATTACCTCCTCTTAGTAATTTTTGAAGACACTGTTTATTAAAAAATAATCAAAATAAAATTCAAAATTACTTATGTACTCTAAAATCCCAAATACATATTGTATATATGTGTGTATGTGTGTGTGCATTAACTAATATACTACGAATACCTAATGTAACTCACAAGACATTCTACTAGATGTTTGAAAACATATGACAAAAACATAGCTTTTATTTAAATATAACTTAGAGCATATAAATTAGAGCTTAAAATAGAGTAACTTATAACTGGAAATGAGAAGAAAAAGTGAGTGTCAAGGAAGCAAACCATACAGTGAATAAGAAGTACAATCCAGTAAACTCTAAGTATTCAGAAAATCTGTTTAACTCTTCTTTGTTAACCTAAATTTGAATTGATGTATTTCTTAAAGATTGACAATATCTAATGACTTGAGTCATGTCCCATATTAAGCTGTTCATGGTATAATGTGCAAACATTGAAAAGATGAGCATAAAACATCCTTTGACTTGCAGCCTAGTTTCTATATATTCTGCCACAAATAGAACATAATTTAATATAACTTGTGTTACTGGCAGGTGGCCACAGCTTGAAAAGGGGCCTTAGGATTTAGGCGCTTGCCAGAAACCCCCAGTGATGCTTCCAGAATAGACAGTGGTAAGAAGTCTCTAGGAACCTTGCACATCACCTTTCTAGCACCAAAGAGAATCACGTTTAATAGTGGTCCATTATCTCTGCCACAGATCCACAATTGCCATTAACATTTAAAAAAAATGGCACCCAGTTGGAACTGTGCTTGAGAGAAGAAAGTCCTTGAAAATCAGCTATTTACAAATCACCGTTTGCTATAAAGGGCTTTGCTCTAGTTCAATGATATCGGTATTTTCAACCCTTTGTTTAAGATAGTCTAGATTAAATGATGAAGATGATAGATATTCTGTGGTTTTCAGAAATAATTCAATTACTAAAGGTAAAATAGTATAGACAAACAAATGTTTTAACAAATCAGTGAGTAAGCAATGAAAATACTTTTCAAAATATGTTGGGTTTCATATAACATCTCTACAAATAAAAGATTGGTCACCTAGTCAGCTTTGAATACAGTGTTAAGATGTCTTCACCCCTTTATTCTTCAACCATGTTGCTTCTTGTATTTGAAATCTTTTAAACAATCATTTCAATACAATAAAGCTGGTCAACGAAAGACATGAGAGAATAGCAAAAATCAGAACTGGGCAGGATCTGTCTACAGTTTCTAGAGAACGCTGAGTTTAGCAATCAACAAAAGTCAGCACTAAAGCAGTGTTGTTCTTGCTATCAAAATATACCTCAAGTAATGTAGAACTCTAGATAAGTAAAATTATACATAAACAAAACACAAAAATTTGCCAATAAATTAAAAAAAACTATGCTAAGTTGTTAGTGATTAAATGCTGGCATTTAAAATCTCATGTGATATATTTAAGGACCTGCACTGAAAACAGATCAAAACACAAATTTCTTTTTCATTATGATTTTTTGATGATGGTAATTTTTCCCTTACACCCATAAGATATTTTGAATTTGTCATGAATCTGAAGAGGTGTTCTTATGATTTAGGTATTTTATAAGTGAGACTAATACATATACACATTTCTGAACATCCTTCAAATTTCTGGGCCTTAGTTCCACACTGCCTTGGGGGCTGAAGAGGAAAAGAATATTATGAATTGGAGTTTGGATCAAAGGTTGGCTATATCAAATATTAATGGAAATCATTACCAATGATTCATACTAATATTTTGCTGAAATATAATTTAAATAAGGGATTGGCCATGAAAAATTTGCTACACTTCTTCTTTTGGATGTGCATGACTCTGTGGCATCTGTATTTTGCCAGTGTTAAACCTGACAAATAAATACTCGAATGAAAATGGACAATACCGGTCACATGGCTAATGAGAGAAATCTAATAGATAGGTCTAAAAAGTGCTGTCAGGAAAAACTTAACCAAATCTTTGTACATGCTTCAACATGTTTATCAATGAACAGAAACTATAAAAGATGGATACAAGCTTTGGGGAAGAGGGGACACTTTAAAAAACTTGTCTTTTAGATTTGCAATTTACAATAATATTTTCACCCCTTGGTAAATAAGGGCTCATTTGTGGTTTAGACTGAGAAATATTATGAGAAACAGTAATCCCGCACATGTCTCATTTAGAGCAAATCGGTTTCCTTAATGGGTGGAAGGAAGTCTGAGGACGGGTGCAAGGGCTCTTGTCTGCTTTCAGTGCTGCCTTCTAGTCATACTGAAGATAACACCTCTCCGGATGGGTCCTTCCCCTTCTTCTCCTCCCCCGATCAATGTCGACCACGTGCAGCAGTCCAGGTTTGAGAATCAGGTCATCAGTTTCTACCTGACTCCTGCTGTCCTCCACCTCCATGTAGCTCCCTTTGTTTGCTGGGCAGCTTTGCTGAAAGCTTCTTTAAAGCGACGCTTGAGTTCAACATCTGGACAGAAGACATATTCATAAAGACCGCCAGCAAGCACCGCGCCTATGATGGGTCCGACCCAATATATCTGTGAGAAAGAAAGAAGCAACTAGAGTCTAAGCAAAGTGAAACACTCATCTGAACAACTTACAAGTGCAGGATTTTTCTGACTTCAATTCAGAGAACACATGTGCTATGTATTTGAAAAAACACAATTGGAAATAAAGTAAGAAAATGCATCAGAATCTGGGGATGACTCAGTGGCATAATCAGCTGATTCTTAAGCACAGGGTTGTGAGTTCCATCCCTGGAGCCCTCTCACATATAGCAAGTGAAATCTCTGTAGCGCTACTATTTGCAACCCATGACAAGCAGCAAGACCCTAGTGAGCACTACAACCAGAATGTTCTTGAGCATCACAACTTAGGAAGCCCCAGTGAGTGTTTGTGCAAACACTACAACTGAAACGTGCAATCCCTGCTAAGCATCATGGCTGAGTGGCAAAGCAACAGAAACCAGCATGGGTACCCAACCTTGTCATCACGATACCTATGAAAGGAGGTGGGGCGAAACCAGAGATCGCAAAAGAGTAAAACAATAAAAAAGGACCACTGGAATATAAGTCAGAGATTCATATCTGCTTAATAACATTTGGTAGAGGGGCTGGAGCGATAGCGCAGCGGGTAGGGCATTTGCCTTGCACACGGCCAACCCAGGTTCGATCACCCGCATCCCTTATGGTCCCCGAGAACCGCCAGGAATAATTCCTGAGGGCAGAGCAGGGAGTAAACCCTGAGCATTGACGGGTGTGACAGGAAAAGCAAAAAAAAAAAAAAAAAATTAAAAAATTTGATAGAAAACAAGGAAATACATTTCTCTTTTGCCTGACTTTATTAATTACATTCTTTCCATTTTCTGATCATTTTAAAAGTAAATCTAACTCTTTTTTGTGGTACTGATTAATTAAATTAATAAAGCTGTTGCTAATGAAATTAGCCAGTCACTCAGAATTCTTCAACTGGAATGAGGGGAAAAAGAATTAATAAGAGTACTTATTTTTTTTTTAATTACTTGCTGACATTGAATTTTTCTGAAATACTATGGTACAGATTTGGTACCATAGTACAGATTTGGTTATTTGGAATTTTGATGATGCACCATAACATGGAAAATGGAATCTCAGTTCCATCACGTAGCAAGTTTGTGCTTGCATCAACTTCCTCAGCCTTAATTTCTTGATGTACAACGCTGGAATTATAATAATACAAATCTCATTGAAATAATACATGAAAAGTACTTCAGAACTTCAATTTCACAGTAACCTGCTCTACTCGTTTTCCAGACATTTTAAAGAGGTTTGCAACCAGACTGGTTATAAGTCTGGTGCCTATGCTTTTCCTCTCTAGAATTTTGAGAAGCAATTTAGTGGAAATTCTCATGGCTTATTCATTATTCTTCTTACAGTACGCTTTATCCTTTTGATTTCTTAGAATAGTGACTTGGTGAAGAAAAAACCAACCTGCCTGGGGGTTTTGAATGAAGCTTATTTGAGGACAATCAAATCATTTAATAAATGGAAACCTTTTCACTTATGAAGCTAGAATAAAATCTAGTTGTGCATTTGGGTAAACTCATTTAAGCTATGGATTATTAGACTTCCATTCAACAGATTCACGTGGGCAATAGAAACTGTTCATTGAGCACGCTTTTCCGATCTGGCTTTCTTTAGTACTCTTTGTGGTATTAGTTATTTAATTCTAACAACACTCCTTGCAGCACATATTAATATTACCGTCAATTTATGGGTATTGACACTCTAAGAATGTAAGAAGCTTGAGCTGGGATTTCAGGTTTGTCTGATTTCAAGCCTGTCTTTTGAACTACTTCACTTTCATGCTGAAGTACACTTCATCTGAAGCAAGTATTCTGGATGCTTCTGGCTTAAAACACTCTGGAAGGTAATTTCACTTAGTATCCTCCCGGGAAATTTAAAGAAAAACCAAACTTAAAGCTGAGGCTGAACACATGCACTGACTGTGCTTAGGGAAACTGAGTGGAGTGACCGCAACCGCGAGCTCCTTATCTCGAACATGAAAGAATCCACGTGGGAGTTTATCTTCTCCTGTCGTTTCTGAACAAGAGCCCTCCCCATAAAGGCCTCTGCTCTTGCTCTTCTAAGATCTCCTTAGATTTCCACAAAGGAGAAGAGGAGCTGCTAAATTGTTGCTCTAGTTTTCCAAAACAACTAAGACGGCTTGAGTAAGCTACATGCATTCAGAGAAAAGAAATGTAACTTTCAGATTGCTTGCTACGCCAAAACAAAGACCTAATCCACGTTATAGTAAATTTTAAAATTTAAAACCTTAAAGTGATTTTTTGCTAAAATTTAGAAAAATACAGAAAAGTCTAAAGAAAACTAAAAGAATGTCATTATACCAAAAGTTCATTAATACTTCTGTCAATTTATCCATGAATGCACTTAAAATTAGTTCTAAGTTTCACACTCCATTGCTGTAAAATAGACACCATTTTTAGTTAGGTTGTTTGCTGTAATGAGAAACTTTGTTCAGTTGGTAAAAGTTAAGTATTTTTCTACTCTTTAAGAGTTTACTAGCTTACCACAACCAACAGGCAGTTAACAAACAAAGGTTTTTGAGCACACTTTAAAGTCCACAAAATTTATACTGAAAGTAGAAATTATTTAAAATTTTAATTACAAAATAGTTTAAATGTACCATTGAATGAAAAGTTTGCTTTTATCACTAGACCCATATTTTCCATTAAAATTTTTCATTCCAACTAACATTGAAAATATCTTGAGATGCATATGGAAATGCCATTGGTAAAATGAACACTCTCATGTGCACTGTAGTCCTGAGGTCTGTTTGAGCCCTAGTCCACCACATGCAAGGGAAGGCAAATGTCCTACCAGCTGTACGATATCTCCAGCCTGGTGTGGATTACTTTCAAAGATTAGGCTTACTCTTTGGGGACCAGAGTGCGGCGGTAGGGTTCTTGCCTTGCACACTGCCAGCCCGGATTCTATCCCTGTCAAACCACATGGTTCCCTGAGTCTGCCAGCAATAATTCCTGAGCTCAGGAAGCCCTGGGAACCACCTGATATGGCCCCCTAAATTAAACAAAATTAAAAAAAAATACACCATGAAGTGCTTTTCTTAGAGTGATGCAGAGAGGTTCAATTTTTCTCATTTGTGATATCCCCTACTAAAGAATGAATGTGACTAGATCAAAAATGATCGTATCCATGAGATTAAAAGACAAGTGACATATTATGTTATATTCATGAATTAAAAATAAAAGTTAAACAGCGTTTTCAGCATATAAACATCAATGTTAGCCTCATTCGAAGCTGGGTTCCATATGTCACATATTTTTATTAGTTATCTTCTATTAGTGTGAGAGGATTTCAGTATTGCTATATTATTCATTTAATGGATTTAAATTTGATTTGTTTTTGTAAGAAACAAGAGAAGTAAAATTGATTGTGATATTTAAAGTGACTACCATTTCTCTCTGGAAGCATTGCTCCCACATTAATAATTATGTTAGGCATGAGATTGAAAAAAATGTATCTTTCCTGAAAGTCATTAATTTTCCCAGCTATGGTTCTGGTGATAACAGCATTAACATTTGCACCATTTACTCCTCACCATCTGTAGCACAAATGCTTCAACTCACATATTAATTGGGTTCATGCATTTTTTAAGCCAAAAGGTAAATATTTTTGCTATGGTCAAGTGCTTTTTTAGGGTTTCTTTCTCTTTTTCAATTGTGTTTTCTGCAATTGCCAGGAAATCTCTGCTTTTAGTTATTTAAACTCTACATTCACTACTCTATCCTGATTTTCACTTGTTTCACACAGGCAACCTCCATGTACAATATAATTCTGCAGCAGCCTGTAAGATACAGTGCCCAGAGCAGTGCTGAAAGAAAGACTATAATTGAAGACCCAGTACAGATATAAGATGAGGTGTTTCACAGCAGGCTTGTGCTACTTTCCCCTAGTCTTTATGAAAGATGCAATAAAGTGGGAGGTCAAGGTTGGGAAAAAGCAAGAGAAAGTATTGAGTAAAATAATGAAAAATAAAAAAAAAGGTTCATGGATAATTGTCAACTGTAGGGAAACAGAAAATATCAACATGATGGTTACCCAATGGTTTTCCCAATTTCCCATGATAACTGCAGGTCCAAAGGATCGGGCAGGGTTCATGCTGGCACCAGTGTAATTGATCTATAGGGAAGAGAAAACAATTTCAGATTTTCCTGGAAACAGAGCTAGTAACAAGTACATCCATTGACATTTTCTGCCTTTGAATGGTAACTAACCAAGGAAATGAAGAACCATCATGCTGTAAGCAGCCTCATCACTAGTCACGCAGTTAGCAAAATAATCATCTGAAATGGATCGACTAGCTGACAACTATTTAGAAACTAGGTAACACATCTTCAGACCAAGTGTAGGGTGTGGATAATAGAACTTTATCAATTATTTAGATGGACTTAGAAACTTACTGCAAATAAATGTCCAATTGCAACAGAGACTCCAATTGCTAAAGCTATTGAACCAGTGACATCACTTCGTTTGGAATCACAGCTGGCAAAAATAGTAAATACCAACTGAAATGTGATTATCAACTCCACCAGGAGACCATGACCAGCTGTAAGACTTCCATGAACCTAGAGAAAGAAAAATATTTCACTTGAATGCATAAATTCAGATTAAATGCAAGAGTACGTTTTCTGTGATTACATCACAGTGGAAGGCATATTTTATTCTTGCAAAAAAAGATGGTTAATTTGAGTCTTCCATCCAAATCTCAACTGAAGTCCCACCTTAATGATACGCCCCCAAACCCCCAAAAAGGAGAAATAAATTTTTACTCATTTTGGGTCATTCAAGACAATTAATTTCTCTAACAATGATCAAGCAAGAATTTGTGCTGAACTTTTATTTTTCTAAAAGGAAAAAAAGTGCCACTGCTGCACTCAACTTCTAAAGGTTTCTTAAGAGTCTTCTAATTTTATAAGGCAATGAATCAATTAGGTTTAAATTAATTACTATATATCTCAATTAAAATTTAAACTATGTGTGGTTTTTAATCAGCCTTGGTGCTGAGCTAACAAATGATATTTCTAATCAGCTAAGAACAAAACTAAGAATCAAATGCCAATTTATCCTTTCCAGTGTGACTCTTGATGTGGTTCATTTTAAATCTCATGAACATAACAAGAAACGAAATTGTTTCTTCTGCTAGAGAACCAACAAATAATTGCAATAAAAATGCCTTAGGCTAAATATATAGTCATAGTCCCTGGAATGAGAAAGTCAGTGAGCAGAGGGAGGGAGGAAGCAGGGAGGGAGCTAGGAGAGGAAGGAGAAAGGGAGAGAGGAGAAAGAAGGAGGAAAGAGGGATAAAAGCAACACAATTTTTAAGCCACCTAGACAGATTGATGTTAGAACCACTCAGTAGCAAACTAGGATTTCATGTGGGTGCATTCAATGTGGCTACTGCTCTTTAAAAAATCATTAGAAACTCCCTGGGCATAAGTGAGACCTTTTAGGTCTCTCAGGCCACCAGCGTGTCATTTGGCGGTGAGCAAGCAGCCTGGAGTCCTGGTTGGAGAATGAGAGCTAAAGATGCTACCGTGGTCACCCCCAAGCCCCCACCACACTGGGAGGTGTGACGAGGTAGAGAATTCCCGCTCCGATGATGGCGCCCAGACACTGGGCAGCGATGTAGAAGACGGACTTGGCAATGCTGATCTTCCTGGTGCACACCATGGCCACTGTCACAGCAGGGTTGATGTGGCCACCACTGATGTGGCCAAAGCACTGCACCATGGTGGCTATGCTGAGTCCAAAGCAAAGGGAGATGAGAACCATGTCCACAGGTAAGGGGTTTTCTGCGCCTCCCCAGTTGATGGTGGATCCCAGGCTGAGGAGGACAAATATCAGCATAGCCAGAAATTCCGCAGTGACTGCTTTCCAGAAAGCCTGAGTCCAGACCCCTCTGAAGGCCACCATGATGTCCTCTCTCCTACACGAAGGTCCGCACTTGCTGAAAGGCAAACAACACGTTGGTGTCAGCAGTTTCCCAAGCAGGGCATAAGGACTCAGCTGAAACTCTACGGAGGGGCAGGTTTTACTTGCATATAGAGAGCAAGAATGCTTCCAGAAAAAGTTCCTTAGCCTTTTTTAATCCATGTTCTCCTTATTCTTCTGGTATCCTTTATTAGCCAAGGAAAATTTCATAAAGAATTAGGAAGAAAATAGAGTTACATTGCAGTTAATGCCCTCATAGAAAGAAGTGTGTACACACACACACACACACACACACACACACACACACACAGGTACTTCTTTCTCTGAGGGCATTGACTACAAGGTAACTCTATTTTCATCTTAATTTTTTATTAATTCTATATATTATATATAGAATTTATTAATTCTATATTATAGATAGAATTATTTATCAATTATATATCTTTAATCTGCCAATTGTGTTGGGAACATAATGCTATTATTAAAAAAAGGGAAGTCTTTTTTCAGTTTTCTGCTGCCTGCTTATTAAAATGCCACCTGGTGCTCTGGAGATGGGGCGGGGACAGGTGGGAGGGGGAAAGATAAGCCATCAGGGACTGAACCCCTGGCTCACACACCTCGTCCATGCAAAGCAAATGCTTGCACACTTGGCCAGTTTCCCTGCAAAAATGCCATTTGGAAAATGTATTGGCAGAGCGTGATTCTCCCTCTTCTGGTAAGCGTGGATGAAAGGGAGAGCTGCTGGGAAGGCAGGAACGCCCAAGTGTGTGCTTCCAGAAGTGCGTGTCCTTGTGGGGTGAAGGAGCAGAGCTCACTGTGCCTGGAGGGGGCTGGAGCAGGCTGGGCTGAGCAGGGACTTGAAACCCTCCTGACTCTCCTGCCAGCAGAGTCCCAGGGGCCACCGCAATCCCGGGAGGGCTGCAGTGAAGTCAGTGGGCTTAGCGTGCGCAGCAGGGGTGGCCAGGGTCCCAAGCACAGGGTGGCAGGAAAGCGTCAGAAAGCAGTTCCAAGCAGGCTGGGCCTTTCGAGCTTCTATTTGGGAGTGTGGTCCAGCAAGTGGGTGCTGAGGAGGGGAAGACGGTTTCATTCTCTAACCTGTTTTTCTCTTACTGCCGGCAAGTCTTTGCAGCTGCAAAGGATTGGGGTCAGGATATGAATGACAGCCTGGGGTTCCCTGGGGAGGAGGAGCATAACCCTGGCTCCCCCAGAGTCAAGACCTTTGCCCTTAGCCTGGGATAGGAGTGTAAAGGTGTGTGGGAGCATTGGGCAGGGGCTCAGGAGGAGGCAGGAAAATCATGTTTTCTCCTCAGTGTCAGCTGCTTTAGTCTGCGAGCAGTCACTGAGATGAGGCCTCACGGATGGGGCTCTGGTAGGCAGCGGTGAGGAGGGGTAATGCTGCATCAAAAAGGCCAAGGGGACGCTCTAGTGTTTAGGATAGCAAGTGGTTAGAAAGAAAGGAGGCTTGCTTCAGGATTGCAAAGAGAAACCCATTTTCTGCCCATGCCCAGGTAGGGAAACAGTCAGCTCCAGGGACCTGTGCCCAAGTCAACTCCTCTAAGTGAATCATGTAATTATGCAAAAATCCAGCTGGGAGGACAATGACATCACACTCTCTAGAGGAAGAGCAAATAAAAGAGACAAAAAACAGCACGTGGGAAGGGCCGGGTGGTGCTCTGGGAGGAGATTAGAAATCTCCCAGAGGGGCAGATAAGCAAAGAAGCCCCAAATTGAAAAAGAAGCAATGAGTCGCTGAACTCACCCGCAGCCTGCTGCAGCCCTGTTCACAGGTATGGCTCCTGAGGGCTGATTCAGCCGGAGATCGGAGAGGGCAAACGGAAGGAACCAAGCTGGGGGCAGGAAGCATCAGCCTCTCCCAGGTCTGCAGAGGAGAGGCAGGCCCTGGGCACTGACCCCACCTCAGCAGGCAGCTCCTCTCCCCTCACTTCCCCCAAACTCCCCCCAGCCACCCCCCCTTGCCTCTGGCCCATGAGTTCTTTCCTTCCACCTCTCCAGAGACAGCTTTCAGAAATTCCCTTACTCAGTTTCAGGCTTTTGTCAGCCAGAGAGATGGAAACAACCACAAAAATCCTCCAAACAGGTAAACTATTCTCAAAAGCTATTTATTATTATTTTTTAAAATCCACAGGAGCTGATCTTCTAGGACAGTGTTATCAGTTCTCGGTCAACTGTGAACCTTAGAGATTCCTGGCAGCTTGCATGTATCTTGTAAGTGCTCACCCAGGGTCCCTCCTAGCCCTCCACTCGTCCCACCTCCACCAGCTCGTTCCTGCCCCCAAAGGACCCTGGCAATCCTCAGGGTCCTCTCCAGGTCCACACTCACTAGGAACCCGGTGTAGCACCCTTTGTCTGGCTTCTTTGGACTCAGCACAAAGGGGATTTGTTGATGTGGCTGGTTCGAACTGAACTGCCACATTACTTTCCCGTTGAACACCCAGCCTGATATACTTTTGGACAGCTGAGCCCCTGATGAACAATTTTTTAGATGAAAAAAATAGTGTGGGGAGATTTACCTTCGGGGCAGAATTTTCCCTGTGCATTCACAGGGCTTCGGATGTGGAGGATTTTGTTGCAAAAGCATCCCCTTTGCACCTCCTCTGTGCCCCCTGAAAGAGCCTAGGACCAGGAGTCAAACAACCACCCACCTGCCTGCCTTATGCTTTCCTCCCAAGAGCGCTCTGTTGAAGAGTTCCCCATATCTGCAATAAAAGAGCCCACCTTCATCTTGTAGCCCTGAGCATTGTTCCGTAAGCAAAGAACTTACCCCCACCGCCTTGCTGCGGGTCTGTCACTCATGCCTTCCCTGGCCAGAGTGCAGCTTGCATGCTGGCCCTGCAGCTCCCACGGCTGTGCAGGGAGTCAGATTACTGCCACTTGTCTGATTGGGTTTTTGGAGTCTAGGGGTGGAAAGATTCTGCACCATGTGGCAATCGCTTAGTTATATCTGAACTTAAAATAATTTTCCTCTACCTGATCACTGCAGATGTAGGGCATTTCAGGAACACAAGTTTGTTTAAGTTTTGTTTCTGATCATCTTTAAAAGTGATGATTTCTCCAAATCTTTGTGTTCTAACTCCCACAAAGAATAAGCTGAGGGTCTCTCTGGTTGGATTTTGTTGAAACTGGGAAACTCTCAGAATAGGGATTCACATTAACCAGCAAGGAGGTGAATTTGGATCTAGGCTGTGGGGTGTTTGTTTTTGTGTGGCACAACATCTGATAAGTTCTAGCTGAAACTTTTGATCCGAGAGCAGTGTTTTAAGCACAACTTGAGAGAACAGGAGTGTGTGGGTGTGGGCGGTATGACTTAGATAACGGAAATAAGGAACAGCAGGAAATTAAACTCCTGCTCTAGGGGTGCTCTCCTGACTGTGCTACTAGTAAGAAGCAGTAAAATAAAAGATTTCGGTGCAGATAAAATGGCAAATTCTAAAATCCAAAGACTTGTAAAAATCTAGACACGCCCATATTTGTGGGGGTGCAGTGCAAAACAAATGCCAGACTTGTTAAAAAAGTTATTTAAAATTCAAAATCATGGCAACAGGATATTGTTTGGAAAGGAGACTCTTCTAAAGATGGGGACCTGTGTAACTGCAGAGTGGGTGCTTATGAGGGCGACTACGCCACAGTGAGTTTGGTGAATTCTGAAAGGTTGGAGCATTAACTGCCCACTTGACCATCTCATCAGTTTCTTTTCCTTAAATGGAACTCAGGCACATAGAATTATAATGGTCACACCTTCCTTTATATTTTGTCACTACTGGTATCTAAATGGCCTCCTATCACTTTATAATAATATTTTTATTAATTTTTTGAGAGCTTTAGAGCCACATCTGGCACTGCTCAGGGGCTATTCTTGGCTCTGTTGGGTGACTCCTGGTAGTACTTGAGGGAGCTCTATGTGGTGCAGTGGATTGAATCCAGGTTAGCTTCATGCACGGCAAGCCCCTTAATTCCTGTATTATCACTCTAGATCCAATAACAATGGTTTCAAGTTATCAATGAACACCATGCATCTATTGTCTGATACCTGTGAGTCCACAATTCTACCTAGCGACCGGGACTATTGTTTTGCTTATTTTGTTTTTCACTTTATTAAAATACTGTGATTTACACTTTTCTCCTCAGTACAGTTGTCACAAGCACTCATTGTTCAACACCAGTCCCACCACCAGTGTGTCCCTACCACCACCAAAGGCCACTGCCTCCTGGGCCACTCCCATCCCCAAGCCAGCGCTCCTAGCTGGCTGCAATCACATCGATCACTGCAACATACATATGGGAAAGGTTTTGGTAAAGGCCTGGCCTTCCACTGGGTTATTATGTTTAAATGGCGCCACAGGAAGGTGCTGTATCATTTGTGCCTTTGGTCAGTTTCTCCAGAGATTTACTCATAAATCCTGGTTCATGGTTGCTGGTGAATAGCATCTACACAGCTTTTAGGCACAACCACTGGGTCATTGGAGTTGGGGATATGAGAGGAGGGGCCTCATTCCCAGCTTCAAGCCTGGCTGGTGTCCCTACAGTGGCCCAGTTATTTTTTTTTTTTACTTTAACTTTCACCCAGTTATTTTTTTAAATATTTTATTATACCACCGTGAGATACACAATTACAAAGGTGTTCATAAGATGTTCATATTTGGGTTTCAGCTAAAGAGTGTCCCAGCACCCATCCCTCCACCAGTGTCTATTTCCCACCACCAATGACCCCGATTCCCTCCCCCCACCCCTAGTCTGCCTCTATGCTCTATGGCACAGGTTCTTTATTTTCTCTCTCTCTCTCTCTCTCTCTCTCTCTCTTTTTCCTTCCCTTCCACATTGTGGATTATAATACATACATTAAGAGGTTGTCATGTGTATCTTTTAGCCTGTATTTAATGCTCAGTTCTAGGTTGGTATTAGCACTTTCGACAATTGTTAGCACACTGTTCCATTCTATATCTTACCTAGTCTCTGACTGCCACACATTTGTGATAATTTCCACCTCTGACAAGACCTCCTGATCCATGTTTCACCTGACCTTGGATATTGGTATTGTAATATGTATATATATATACATATATATATATACTATATATATATATGTCATGCAAATGAATGCAGTCATTCTGTATCTGTCTCTTTCCTTCTGGCTAATTTCACTCAACATGATCCTCTCCATGTCCATCCATTTATACGCACATTTTATAACTTCATTTTTTTTAAGATTTTAGAATGAAGTCTTAAAATTAGGTATCAAATATTGTGATTTCACTTTTTGATACTTTCCCTTTCTAGGCAAGACAGGAGAATGTAATTGCCTGGTTTACAGATCATGTAGGTGAGTGTGAAGCCTATGGCTCTGGGCCACACTGCAACAGTGGACCACAGGTCTGCATGCATCCCTGGGAACAAGTTCTGCGGTCACACATA